>BQNB010012143.1:0-52362 GCA_026074375.1 Tanacetum coccineum
GCAGTTCACTGTAAAGAGCTCCCAGGCTTCAAGTACCGACATGATATGGTTAGGGACGTCCTTTTTTATATATGCAGGCATGCCGGGATCTCCGCCAAGAAAGAGGCACTTGTGAATTTCTTGACTGACCCATCAGATGAAAGTTCCACACTCAGACCGGCTGACGTTTTGGTTTTTGGGTGGGTTGGAGGGAAACATACATGCGTTGATCTGACCAGGGTTTCTCTTCTCGTGGGGTTGAGCAGTCGGGGTTTTTCAGTGGGTCAGGCAGCTTTGAAAGCCGCCTCGTGCAAAGTGGCAAAACACGAGAAAGTATGCATTGAAAATCAACACGTGTTTATTCCTTTCGCATTTGATACATTTGGTTTCCTTGCACCTGAGGCGGTGTAGCTACTTACCAGAGTCCAACGTGTTATGAACAGTAATGTCATGACACCTAGACCCGCAAACGTTGTGTTTAATAGAATTGGCTTTGCAATACAAAAAGGATTAGCGGCGCAGCTTGTTGCTCGTTTCTCTTCTCCTACTATTAAATAATAGTTTTTTATGAAATTTTCACTTATCAGTTTAATTTATAACCCATTGAATTTGAAAAAAAAGGAATGTTTGGCGAGATGCGCTTCCCAAAACTCAATTATTAAAGTTTTCCCTAAACTCGTTTCGATCCTCATTGAGGATCTAATCGTGGCGCTCCGTTAGAGCGTAATGTTCTTCATACCCGCTTTTTATTAATCAAGGATCTTATCTTGGTTTCCTCTTTGGGTGCACTTCTCGAGGTGCATCATATTTCATTTTTACTATTATTTTTAAACCCTAAGTAATAATTTGAATAATTAAGAACCTATTAATAATCAATTGCAAACAAGCCTTATAAAGTTTTCAACGATAGTATTATTCATAAATACTGATAATTTATACCGCCCAAAATTACAAGTTAAAAATATAACATTGAACAAGTTTTCATAATTACAATTTTGCAATCATACTAAGATTTAAAAAAAAAGCAATATTAGAGAATTTTGTTTTCTTACATAAATACTAACAAAATACTATATAAGTAAAGACATATTTGTATAAATTATTCGGCGGGGCGAAGATGTTATTTTCTATTTTCCGCCCCAAACCCGATTAAAATCTTCGTTTAAGCCCCAAATCCACTTTGTAACCTGATTAGTATGCCCTGCCCCTCCTCAATTACTTCGGACTTCGGATGTCTCCGTCGGGTTTGGGTTTTTTGCCCATCCCTATGAGCTGGGGTTGGAGCTTATATTATAAGTCGAAAGCTAGAGCTTGTATTTTTACAAAGCTGTTTGGCGAATTAGTTAGAACTCAAGCTTATAAAATCACATAAAAATACATCAAATTATATTCAGATATATTTTCAGCTTTTGCGTGATAATCTATTATATTTTAAAAGGTATATAAGTAATTTGACTAGTTATACGTCCTCATAAGCCCTTTCTATGGGCTTGGGCTTACGGACGCTTATGGCTTATATAAGCTTCCATAAGCTTGTGTGACAAGCAAAGCTTAGTTTATAAGCTACCTTATTTTAAAAGCTCAAACCACCATAAGCACGGTGCCAAACATAGCCTAAGGCTAACTTTAATAAGGAAGTTTCGGTATCATGGTTACCGTTGTCACATCAACATCAACTTAATTTTATCTCTCTACAACAAACTTCACAACCAACTTACTCTAATAAGACAAACGCGATCACCAATCAAATATAGTAATATACATCACTTATACATAAAGATATCTCACATAAACAATATAACAATTTTTCACCTTTTCAGAAAAAACAATATAACAACTCAAATTGAGCCCACATAACACTCCACACAACTCAAATTGACCGAGTCTTGCATTAGTTGGGTTGAGAACGTGTCGGTTGAGGGAGTGTAATAGGCAAGGACGCGTCTTCGATTGGGGTAGGGGAGGACGCATCTTCGATTGGCTGACCAAGCCGTCAATCTTCTATTATGGATAGTCTAAGATGTTTACTCTTAAATAAATTATTAGTTAATGATAAAAAAAAATTGAGTTAATTGTATAAATCATCCTTAAACTTTGAATAAATTGCATGTTTCGTTCCAATCTTTTTAAAATTGCAGATATTGTCCTTATGGGAAACCATTGGGGCATATTTCGTTTCTGCATCAAAGTAAATGACTAAAATATTTTCAAAGAGAAAGAAAAACAAAAGGTTTTTTAGTCATTTATCTTTGAGGCAGGGACAAAAAAGGCCCTAGAGGTTTCCCCAAAAACGGTATCTGCATTTTTGTAAAAGTTGAGACGAAACATTCAATTTTGTCAAAGTTAAAAGACGGTCGATCAATTTACTCAAAAAAAATATTTTAAAAAAGGTAAAAATATAAGACATACATTTTTTTTCTAAGGCTACCCACTATCATAGTCGGTCCCGACCTACATTTTTCGGCGCCACATCAGCTTTCTCTCTCCGACGACCTACAGGCGACCTTTTGCCACTATGAGGCGACCTTCATTTTTTTTACATCAAATTTAAATTTTATTAATAATAAAAAACATTACATAATAATTCAAATAAATTAAAACATTACAATAATAAAGTGAATCAGCTATTTAATTTGCATTATTCCAAATGTGTTCCACTAAATCGGCTTTTAGACTTAGATGACCCGTTATGTCGATTATATCTTGAGTAACTTGCATCGATTCTGCATGTGTTCTTATGGGATCATCATCACGTATTTATAATTGCGCAATGAAACAAATCTGCTTTAATACACCAAAAGCTCGTTTCACATCTTTCCTTGCTGCTTCGTGCTTTGTCTTATACAATATTCGTTTATGATCATGCGTACCCGGATTTTTAATTGATTTAATAAGAACAGACCATTGCGGATATATCCCGTCAGTAAGATAATATCCTCTTTTATAAAGCACATTGTTAGCCACGAATGGAACATCCAGTGCTCTCCCTGATTTGAGATCATTGAGAATAGGAGATTGACGTAAAACGTTCACGTCGTTATTCATTCCGGAGACACCAAAGAACACATGCCAAATCCATAAATCATTAGAGGCTATCGCTTCTAATAAAATGAACGGATCTGGCCCGTGATCACCCCTAGAAAATTGAGCTCTGTATGCAACTGGGCAATTCGCCCACGACCAATGTGTACAATCAATGCATTCTAACATCCCAGAAAACCCATGCTTTTCATCGTGATAAGCATAGAGTTTTTCCATGTCAGTATATGTCGGCTTTCGCAAAAACTCTTAACCATATAAATTCATTTGTAGATATTCGTCAAAAGAATCAGGAACAGATCCGTATTCCATTTAACGAATTGCCACTTCATCAATGATGAAATACCACGTTGTCCCATACAATCATCTCTTTGTTGAAAAAAATGAGAAGCATCGTTTACTTCTCGGACAATTTTTGTAAATAGTCTTCGGCTCATTCTGAAACATTCACGGAATGTTGCTTCGTCATACTGTGGGTGTTCGGAGAAGCAAGCCATTACTAAACGATCATGAGCACCATAACGATCCCTTTCTACTGGGGTTCGTTGGACTTTTGGCTTTGACGCTTCATAAGCCGCTTGACAGGCATCCGTAAACATAACAAGCTCGCTATTAACTTTATCTTCATCGTCCGAAGAGGTAAAAAAAATAGATCGGAAGACATTGTGTAGATTAGTGGTTTGAATGTGTGTAGAGAGAGTAGTTGTTTGAATGTGTGATGAAAATGGTGAAATGAGTGGGTATTTATAGTGTTAGATTATTTAAATTTTAAAAATTAAAAAGTTTTTTTTATATTAAATCATACACGACCGTTAGGGGTGAGCATATGTTCAAGACCGGACCGGACCGATGACCGAAATGGTCCATATTGCCGGACCGCGGACCGGACCGAAATGGTACGGTCCGGTCCGGGTCGGTCTTCGGTCCGGTCCGGTCCTACACGGCATTATCATCGGGTTTTTGGTCGGACCGGACCGAGGACCGAATTGGTCCAAAATACCGGACCGCGGACCGGACCGAAATACCTTCGGTCCGGTCCGGTCGACGGTCCGGTATGCTCACCCCTAACGACCGTTGTCGTGACCTCGACAAAAAACGAATTTTGTCTCCGGCGACCTCGACCTCGACCGACCTGCCACTATGGTGGCGACCGACGTCGACCTAGTCGGTCGACCGAGCCATAGTGGGCAGCCTAATGTGAATCATGAAGGAAGAAGTAATAGCGTGTTTTTTCCAAACAAATTCAGACACACTAAAAAGAAAAAAGTATATTACATAAAAACTAAAACAAAAGAGTATAATACTACAGTATGTCTTAATTATCTCGGATCGGGCAACAACACAGAAAAATATTCTATAAACCCACTTACACCAACAGTATACAGTACTAGTTGTGTCTCTCTCGATCCACCAACACAAACACACACACATCTCGATCCCAATCAAATCTTCGGTCGAGGTCGAGGTCGTCGGAGACTTTTTTCCAAAATTGTCGAGGGAGAAAAGCAAGCCCGAATTTGTTTTAATATAAAAAAAACTTTTTAATTTTTAAATTTTAAATAATTTAACACTATAAATACCACTCATTTAACCATTTTCATCACACATTCAAACAACTATTCTCTCTACACACATTCAAACCACTAATCTACACAATGTCTTCCGATCTATTTTTTTTAGCCCTCTACGGAACGATGAAGACGAATTAATAGCGAGCTTGTTATGTTTACGGAGGCCTGTCGTTACGGTGCTCATGATCGTTTAGTAATGGCTTACTTCTCCGAACACCCACAGTATGATGAAGCAACATTCCGTGAACGTTTCAGAATGAGCCGAAGACTATTTGCCAAAAAGTGTTCAAAATGAAGAAAGTAACCGATGCTTCACCATTTTTTACAAAACAAACAGATGATTGTACGTGACAGGCGTGGTATTTCATCATTGATGAAAGTGTACTTTCGCAATTTCGTCCAATTGGCATACGCTCCGTTTCAAATTCTCTGAGACGAATATTCTGCAAATGGTGAGACAACAGCCCTGTAAAGTCTCCAGATCATTTTGTAAGGTCATCATGAATTTATATGTGAAGAGTTTTTGCGCAAGCCGACGTATACTGACATGGAAAAACTCTATCTCGTCACGAGATAAAAGTATGGGATTTCCGTGTGGATTTAGGACATTGATTGTACACATTGGCCGTGGGCGAATTGCCCAGACCGCATACAGACTCAATTTCTCTAGGGTGAGTTCACGGGCTTAGTATCCATTCCATTTATTGGAAGCGATAGCCCCATGATTTATGATTTTGGCATGGCGTTCTTTGGTGTGTCCGGGATGAATAACGACGTGAACTTTACTCAATCCTTTTTTAAAGATCTCAAATCAGTAGAGCACCGAGTGTTTCATCGTGCTAACAACCTCTTTATAAAAGAGGATATTATTTTACTGACGGGATATATCCGCAATGGTCCGTTCTTATTAAATCAATTAAAAATCCGGTACGCATGATCATAAACGAATATTGTACAAGACAAAGCACGAAGCAGCAAGGAAATATGTGGAACAAGCTTTTGGTATATTAAAGCTGAAGTGGAAGCTAATTAAAAAATTGTCTCGAGGGTATGTCGCGAAGTAGACTATCGGATGTAATGTATACATGCATCATATTATATAATATGATAATTCATGACAACGGGAATGCGATGTCTCTTATTTTTTTTCCAGAGGAACAACACCGTGATGATGATCCCGTAAGAACACATGAAGAATCAATGCAAGTTACTCAAGAGATAGTCGACAGAACGGCTCATCTAAGTCTAAAAGCCGATTTAGTGGAACACATTTGGAAAATGCAAATTAATAATAGTTTAGTCATTTTATTATTGTAATATTTTAATTTTATTTGAATTATCATGTAATGTTTTTTTTTATTTTATGTAATGTTTTTTATTATTAATGAAATTTAAATTTGAAGTTAAAAAAATTGAAAATGAAAAAAAAATGAAGATCGCCTTATAGTGGTAAAATGTCGCATGTAGGTCGCTGGAAAAAAAAATCTGATATGGCACCAGAAAATGCAAGTCGGGACCGACTGGCATAGTACGTAGCCTAATGATCTCGATCTTGACTTGTAGTCTTTCTATCCTACCATAAAGTCATATAGTCGTTGCAATTATAAATTTAGAAGAACCATACTACCCATATTTCAAAAAAAAAAATTACTTACTAACCTAACTTTTTCTTCTTTGACCAAATTGCTCAATTCTTAAGGCCCGTTTGGTTGGTGGGTTTTGGATTTGGATTTGAGATTGATGGTAAAAATTGTTGTTTGTTATGTGGGTTTGATTTTTGAATAGTGAAGAGGGCCACCAAAACTAAAAGTAGAGGTGTATGTTAAGTTTTCTCTCTCACACACTTACATTACAGTATCTCACTCTCTCTCTCTCAAACATATATACTTTTTTTATTTTTAAATAATATTTTTCAAATCAATTTTATTATTAAATTCATAAAACAAATATAATTTATCTTTTTTAAACTTACACCAAATCCAAATCATATTTTAAACGTACTTATAAACCAAACGGACCCTTAATTTCTTACTTTTAACAAGTCACTATTTTTGTTTTTCTTAAATTCTATTTGTGATCATAAACATCTTCACAATAATCAGTAGCTTTTCTACAATCCCGACTGATGTGTAACTGTAAGCGTCACATTTTTCGAATATATTCAAGTTATCAAAGATCTTATTGAAACTGACAAGCTGAAGTAACATCAAACTAAGGGTGTGTTTGGTTTGTTATCTAGAATCACAATCGGTATGGGTTTGAAAAAGATGTGGTATGGAATTAAATATACATATTATTCATTTCTTTTTTTTTTCGTTGTTTAATATTTAGAGTATAGGTGTCATTTTTTGTATGAGCTTCATTCAATACATTTTTAAAATAAATATATTAGATTTTAGGTCTATGTGTCCCACTTGTGCAACTCCAGCCGTCCATCTCTTCCAATCTCATTTTTCCTTATGAAAATGGTGGGCCCAACAGGAATGGCTAGTGAAAGACACCTATTTAATGAGGTATGGATCTATGGGTGTCATATTCATAGTTTGAAACCATTACTAGCAAACAAACAATTGCATCATGTATGATAGTGATAGTTTGATTCCTATAGGCATCAAACAACGTGCTCTAATGATTAGAGTTTTAAATTTAAACTGACTTAGCCAATGTCAATGATATATGAAATTTCTGATTCGGTATTTAAATTGTCAAACAGCTTTCTTGCGTTTCTTCGTTCTCTTTGCAGTTAAATGTCTTCATCTTTCGTTTTTTCTTTTGCAACTCGATCTCCTTCTCCTTTGCCTTTAATTTGGCTCTTCATATCTACCTACTTTTTCATCTCAAACACTCAATGAAGGCCACGAAGCGCAATATCACGGGAGTCTCATCCTTGCGGTAATGCTCTGCTACTTCAGCAGGGGTAATTTCAACCTTGCGGATCAAATTCTCAATTTCTTCAAAGAGATTATGTTGTGTGAGATTATGATAGTTGGAGGCTAGCAAATGGAATCCACTTGGAGTACAATATGACTGAGAATTGTGAACTACCATACGACCAGGGCGAAGAAGTGCTGGATCAAGCTTGTCTTTTCTGTTTGTGGTGAATATGATGATCCTTTCGTCGCCACAACTCGACCATAATCCGTCGATGAAATTTAGAAACCCGGATAATGTAATCTGATCAAAACAATTAGAATTAATTTCACGAGAAATTCTCGCTTATCATTTTTACTAAGCTGGTGTAAATTTTAAGTTTAGTTTATCCAAATTTTCGGTAAGGAACAACTGTACTTGCAATAAAATTATGACATTTTTTCACTACTTTTACTGACTGCAGCTTTAAATTAAAGTTCAATAATTTTCCCACATGATAGCGACGAATGGCAAGTAAGCTATTTATAACTACAACGCGCATATGTACGACATCAGATCTATAAACTTGCACGTGAATAGGACCCAAATAATGCTAAAACGTACGAACTAATTAAATGATATACGTTAAAAATAAAAGAAAAGGAAATGCTAACCTTGGGTGTAGCCTCATCGTCATCATCTCGCCCCCCTTTTTTCCGAGCCGAAGTTTTAGCCTCCTCAACGATATCCCGATCATGCAACTGCACCGAGCAATCAATGTCTTCAACAACGAGTATCGACCTGTTCGCTGTTGACACCAACAACCTCCTCAACTCGGAGTTTGACTTATATCAGTCAACACCAAATCGGAAATGATGTCAAAGTTCACATAATTCGCAATGGCGCTGCAATCAAACTCGATTTCCAGTCCCAGGCGGACCGTACAACAAATAACCTCTCTTCCACGCCTTTCCAATTCGATAATACTCTCTCCTCGCTACAAACCTATCCAGATCCTTCATCACCTTCTCTTTGACATCAGGATCCATTGCTAGCGTTGCGAAGTTGGACGGATGGTCTAGAATCAACGGGAGATCAAGATTACCGTACCTCAGAATATCTGTACTTGATATCAACCGTAATAGCTTCACGTTTTTTCTCTTGTTGTTTCTTTGTTGGAGAGTAGTTAAGTATAAATGGAAGAGTATGAGTTCATTCATCGCTAGATCTTTTGTGTTTTGATTAACTGTGAGCTCTAACGATTCGTTGATCGTTCTGGATACGTCGCCATGTCATCGTGATATGTAATAATTCCCTAGTTGGCTCCTTCTAGAAACCAAACACCACTTTGAATTTAACTCCTTTGTAAACATCGGAAACTCCTCATAGATTTCCGCAGTGTAATCTTGTTATCATTAAGGTTTTTTACTACTTTTAACATGAATAACATAGAGATATTTCGAGCCTCGAGTAATTTTGTGTTGCCATTGTAAATTTCGTTAACGCGAATTCCCTCATTTTTCGTATATACCATGTCATATTGTGTTGGAGATTGTGTTGATAAAACCCGAAAGCGAATATATGTATCTTGGAACTCAGGAGGCAATTAAATCGCGAGCCACACACGGCACCATGCGCCGCAGCGACAGATCCAAACAAGTTGAGACTACTTTTCGCCTGCGATTTTTTTGATTCATTGGTTGACCACATTTTTCGTATGAATTTAGGTCAAGAGTTGGTGTTATGATGAATACCATTGGGTTTCTTATAGTACGAAGTCAGTACATGACGATGGGCCGTGTGAAACGTAACCCGACCAGTCAAACTAAAAACTGTGCCTGCTATTCCTGAAGCAACAAATAGGGATCGACTAAACCATAAAGCAGAAGATAGAAATTATAAAACTGTCAAATACAAATGTTTCGCCATTGAAATATATTGAGTTATAATTTCTACGGCAAATGTTGCAACTTTGCTTAAGAAATGAGGCACGTACATTTTCTATAATGATCGTTCAGTAGAAAAAGATAAGTACAAAAGAGAATCGACAAGAGTAGAACTAAAAAAAAAACCATCAAGGCTTGTGTCACAGTCCCAAATAAGATAAAACGTCAAAAAAAAAAAAAAAAAAAAAAAAAAAAAAAAAAAAAAAAAAAAAAAAAAAAAAAAAAAAAAAAACTCCAAAAAAAAAAAATAAAACAAAAAATACAAGGTGAGAAAGGCTAACATTTATCAACACACCAGTAATAGGATTTTAAATCCAGATAAAAAATACTGTATATAATTAAGATGAAAAGAAACGTGAAAAAAGCACAGCCACATGTTTTAATGCATCTATAAAATGATCAATTCTCAATTATTATTTTCCTTATTTTGAATTACGAGGTTACATTTTTTTCTTATATTCTCCATTTAATATAATTTATATAACCTCATAGAATCATTCCCCCTATTAAAGATGTGTTTTTGGTTTTTTAATTTTTGCATCTTAAGCAACATAAGACATTGGGCTTATAATAACATAAGGTATTTATGAAGATATAATAAACTTAAGGCTTATGTTTCATAAGCCGAAACAAACAACCCCTATAATAGACGCCGTAAACAAATTACGTCACCACCAAACATGCCATATTATCGGTGTCGCAATAGGATGCATGTATGAGTGGCTACCCTCAGTAATACTAATATGATTTAAGGGTGTGTTTGGTATGAGCCTATGGGAATTGGAGAATGATAGATGGAATCATTGTTAATGTTTGATATGTTAATGTGGTTATTAAAAATTGGAATCATATCTTATTTTGTGGGCTTTTTCATAGGAGGCCTAGTGTGTCCTCCCTTTTGCAATCCATTCCATTGTCATTCGTGTTATTTCCCGAAAACTCTACCTATTGTGATTCCGAATAGCAAACCAAACGCACCCTAAGTTGATTTGCATTCCAAATATTTTACTTACATACTAAGAGACAAATCTAAACCACTCATTTTTAACAAAATCACTTTCACCTTTTTTTTCTGTCAAATATAAATATTTTTCAAACCGTTAATCGTTAAGCGAAAAAACATATACCATCGCGACCAACATTTAATTATCTTTCTATACATGCCACTTTGATATACTTTCGACAACCTTTTTTTTCACTTTTTTATATTTTTTGTCTTTTTTTTCATTCGTTGTTGAAACTTGCATGACAAATCACATGTGATTAAACTTGAATATTCTAATAAAATTACATAGATTTTTTATTTACTGTGATTTTTTCACTTGTGGTTATAAAAGTTATATAAGTGGACTACTATAATCTATAATTTGTATACAGTGCGTGTGATATATGGTTGGAAAGCAAAAAATGTATGTTTTTCATTGCAAAAAAGGGAAACATTTTTTTATTTATAGACAAATACTTATGTCATATACAAACCCTTTGTTTTCATAATTCGCGTATGGAACTTTGGAGGTCTATTGTGCAGCTACTATAGATGATTTTTAGGGCTTTTTATGCCCCTTGTACTTACATACTCTCATGTTGGTTTTAAGATAAGTAATACAATCTTTAATCATTCAAATATGTCTATATGTTTGATGATTAAATGCTTTTCTTTTCTTCTTGTTAACATGTTAGGCTAAATTTAATATGTGGTTGCTTATGATTGCATGAAACTTAGTTTGTAAACTCTAATTTGTTACTTTTTGTTAGTGGTGTGCGCGTTATGCATTAGAGAACTAGCTATAATATATTACATTAGCATAGATGTCTAGTGAAACACGATTAGAACTAAGTGAAACCCTTACGTTTGGGAAGATAGCTAATTAAGTATTTATTGCGCGTAGTTTAACTATTACGTGGGAAAAGCACATCTGGAGCTGCCTGCTTAGGTGATCACGTAGACGCGAAACTGATCAATTCGCAATACGATAAAGGGAATACTTACACATTACACTAATGAGGGTGACGAGCAACGGGTTAAAGGAATATGTAGAACCGTAAAGGGGGTGAATACGGTTTTCTTGACTTCTTCAAAGTTTACAAAACTTCAAGTCTTGAAGGAACCTAGTGGTGTACTAATCTACTATGCAATGAGAATAATAAGTAGATAGAGCGAGAGTAAGAGAGAGACACCACGATATATACTGGTTCGGGAAGAGGGTTTAGTCCTTCCGTACGTCTAATTACAAATCCATGACACATATACTATTCCTAATCATTATGGTAGACTATAAACCGTATTATAATCTAGCTCCACCGATATGCACTAAGATCGATGCTCATAAAGAAGAGCTACTCCCTACGGTATTCCACCCTCGAAATCCACCCCTAAGAACCCGTGATTTGACTTAACCTCTAGGATTACTTGAATTGACTAGGACCACCAAGAACTTCCCCTTGGAATCCTACCAAACCCTAACTAGATCCCCAATGATCTAGGCTTGATCACTAAGATACAAGACTTCCCTTACAACCAAATTGAATAATAGTTGATTGTTCAAATCAAGTCCTAACCTAAACTAGAGACTCGATTCTAAAAGAAATGGTATGAGAAAGAATACCCTAAACACACAAGTATGGATTAGGTACTTGTGTGGCTCTCTTGCGGAGATGTGTTCTCTTCAATAGATAGATAAGATTAGAAGATTAAAACACTTTGATGTTAGACTTAGAGGATAGGAGAAGAGAAAAGAGAGGAAAGAATGTTTGCAAAAGGTGAGGAATACAAAGGCCAAGTGTGGGTATTTATAGGCCAAAAATCCCAAAAGTGTAAAAACACTTCGTGAGTGGCGCGCTGCCCACGCGTCAGCGCGCCAGATTCCCAAAGTGTTTTCTTTAGGATTTTGGCGTTTTAAATACCCGCACTTGTTAAACCCCCAATTGTACTTCACGTTATGACCTTTCAGTCATTCTTATACTCAAGGTCAACCAACTCAAATATCTATTTGATAAAAGCATTTGTGAAGTGTTTAAAAGAGATTTAGGGGTCATTTGTCTGATATCGAAGAGATAGAAAAGAACTATCGGACAAGGGTATATTTGGTATTCCTCCAAATTATATGGTCTAGTTAGAAACTAACCATGGTTTGAGAAGTGAGTTAGGATAGAAGGGAATAATCCAAGAATATGCTAAACTTGGTGAGGAAGTGTAGATTTTATGGGGGAGAATTTGAAATTTGAATTTCCACATGTGCGAAATAGAACAAAGGATGAGAATGAGTTGTATGTGAGTTGGCTTGGATGTGATGTTGATATGATGGAAAGGAGCCTCTTGTTTGAGATTTAAAATTAAACGAGGAAGTGGTGAGGTAAGTTGGATTGGTGACTTGGCATGATCGAAGGTTAAGATATAAGAGAGTGTATGTGTGTGTAATTTGAATTTCAAACATGAAAATATACGTGAGTGAGGAGGGGAAGTGTATAGGAGAAACTTTAAATGTGTGTGTGAAATTCAAATTTGATTGTGTGAGGAAGATGATGAATAAGATATATGTGGTGGAGAATGTTTTGGTAGGATATGTATGAGCCTATGTTAGAATGTTGGGAGACAATAAGTACACAAAGTACAATGGTGTAAGAGATTGTGAGTTGTCATGTGAGGATAAGATTGGAGAATGTTTAAGTAAGGAAGGTTTAAGCTTATGAAGGTTTATCAGGAAAAAGTATAAAGATGATGAAGATAAGTATGAAATCAAAGAATTAATTTGGGTTCATAATCATGTTACCAATAAGACAGAAAAGAGTGGGCAAACATGATTACGGGATGATTATGAAATGATTTGGGGAAGTGTATAGAATGTTTATATTGTGTAGGAATAAGTGTATAATCATTTGTTAGATAAGAAGGATTAAGCAAATGACGAGGAAGAACGTGTTGTAGGAAGTATGGTATAGAAGTGGTGTATGGAGGAATGTGGGAGTTTGTAAAAACATTTTGTATGTGTGGGAAGTGACAAAAATCAAAGCATAATCATATTCCAAATACCACAAACTCAATTAGTCACTTTGACTTAATCCATGATACTCAAAAATGGATTTGATCACTAATCATATTGATGCAAACAAGCTAAGTGCTTTTCATCTCAAGTAAAGCATGTCCCAAAATGGGAAAGGATGTGTTTACGCAAAGTGACATTTTACTTAGTTTGACCAATTAGGGAGTAAGACCCGTTACGTGATTAGGATCAACGTTAATCCATATTAAGGTCAAATAAATACTTTTGTTTGATGGTATGTTAAAAGTATGCTCATACTAGGTTTAGAAAGAAGTTTTAGCCTTGGCTAGAGGCGTTTGATAAAAGAAATGAGTTGACATTTTGTTGAAAAACAGGAGGATTCGTTTTTTCTCCTTTCTAAGTCTAAACCTCATTTGGAGTGTTCTAAAATGCTTAAATATCATATACATACCTTCATTGAAGTTTTCACATGTGTCGGGTAAGAGAAAAGCCGACAAAAAAAATCTGTAAAAACAGATACCGTGAGTGGCGCGCTGACGTATGCCCAGCGCGCCAGATTCATTAATCTATTTTTCGGATTTGGGCTATCGTTTGTTATTATACGTTTTGCAAACGTTTATTTGTCATCATTAAAACATAAAGGAGATCCTAGTCAATGTTGCACCAACAAGTTGGTTACACGATTTATGTCACATACATATAGCATAATCACACATTTATGAAAAGGTTAGTTCATAAGAAGGAGGGAGGTGTAGAGGGAAAAGGTGAGTTCCCATTAAAGGAAAAGGGATATCTGAGATACAAAATGAAGAATCACACCCCTTGCAAGGCAAGGGGTGTTTATACTAGTTTCTAAGCTAGTGTTTTATCTCCTAATTACTTCGGCTTGACGTGCTCTTAGTGGACTACGCATAATAGTCAGCTCATTAAGCTTTTATTACAATATTATTTAAACAATACGAACTAAATTAAAGACCAATTACTAAGAATGATGAAGCATTTTTCCATTCCTAACACACCGATTTGCAAAAAAAATAGTAGGCTACACAAAACTATAATACGTGAAAAGCAAGATACATTTTCAAGCAATTATATTTAAAGAGAAAACTTGAATCTAGACCTAAGTTTTTCTAAAGACTCAATAAAAAAATCTTTATCATTCACTTTTTCATCAAATTAAAAAAGAGAAAATTCCTAAAAGAGACCAAATGCTATTAGGTGCTTCTCACTATAGGCCAAAAAACATTTTTGAGTCAAAATAGCCTAGGACGACTAGGCAACTTAAGAAGAATTTGACAAGTGTCTATTTTTTTATTATTTAAGTACAAGTCGTCCTCTTGGCAACTGGGCGAGTTAAGAAGATTTGGTACTTAATTACTAATACAAGGGACACATAGCGAAATCTGCTTAAGTTGCCCAGTTGCTCCAGTCGCCTTAGGTTATTTTGGCTCAAAAATATTTTTTTGCCTACAAAGAGAAGCACCTTATGGTATTTGGTCTCTTTTGAGAATTTTCCCTTAAAAAAACTAACTTTCATCTTTTTTTTATAAAAATTAAATATCTCACAAAACGTTAATCGTTATGCAAAACAAACCATACCATCACGCCGAGAATTAAATCATATTTCTATAGAGGGACACTTCTATATACTTTCGACGGACTTTTTTCGGATATTTTTTGTGAGCATTAGTATTTGCGTTATAAAAAATTACATGTGATTTATAAATTCAGAGTTAATTTGTTATTTTAAAAATCACATGTGATTTGTGAAATCACATGTGATTTCTAAAATGTCACAACAAAACAACAATCGGCTCATTAACAATATATTTCCTCCATTTTCTTTGTCTGTTATTTTGAGTTCTCCAACACCCGCTACATCATCATCCGCCTATTCTATTTCTTCCAAACACCCACAACACCGGCTACCGTCATTTGCACAATATGTAAACCAACAACAATCATTTGCACAACATGCTTCCCAATAACCATATTTCTCACAACCCGCTTTCACACCATAAAATTTACAAAGAACCAAGATCATTTAAACCAAATGTTTTTACTCAAGTTACAACAAAAATACCAATTTCATAACTTTAGAAATGCCAGTAATTCTTCACAACCAACACAACCACCACCATAATCGCCACACGACCCACGACCTCACTAACCATCACATGCCGAGTCTTCTCCCGAAAAGGAAAATGAAAATCACAAAAGCTGAAATAGAAGAAAACAGATGTCACATATACACATTGGAAACAAGAGGAAGAAAGACTTTTGGCCGAAACTTACGTATAAATATAAGAGGATGAAAGATTTTCTTTGGGTAAAGGATTTTAACCATGGTACATCTCAATCCGTCACATATTGTGACAACCCAAAATTTTAGGTTTACTTTTACTTAAAACCTTGAACAATTTATTTTAAATACGTAGGTACTTACTTTAACATATAACCAGAGAGGTTATCCAGCGTACTATGATAAACAACATTGAACATATCCCGACTTAAGACTAAGTTTAGCCTATATGAATTTAGTTCATTATCATACTCATTAACATATTTTAAAAGTCATATGCATTCAATATTTCAACTTTTACGTAAGTCATTTAAACTTGTATGATATTGCATGCATGCATACACAAATTACTCAACACTTCACCACATTTCATATACTTACCTAACTACACCTTATACTTTCAAAAACTACACAGACCCCCTAACCTTCTAGAATTCAGCACATATAAGAAAAAATAGAACAAAATGGTTTTCCACATGTTAAATACCACCCTTCTATTTTAGCAAGCCATCACATGTGTATAGTAACCAAACACTATTACTCTCTTCCCCTCCCTCTTTTCCTCCTTAGGCTGGCCTCCTAAGCCCTAAAAATGTTTACCTAAAACGCTTTACATAAGTTTGTGACAAGGGTTAAAACTATTCAACATACTCTAAATATTTCTTATATAAACCATGCACCTAACACATCCTCATTCACCACATTTCAAACTCATATCACCCTCCCAACTCTCTCTATATTTCGGTAAGAAAAATGGAAGAACAAGGGTATTTTGCAAGTATTTGGTTAAAGGGTTACCTAAAACTAAGGTTGGATACTTAAACTAGGGTTTTCTAGTCATTCTTAGGTAATCTGTGCACTCCTAATCATCCAAATCATCACCATCTCTTTGTAGGCATCTCATAATATTTATTTTCATTCATTATAATCAATTTATACATGTTTTCATATCACCACTATATACTTGTAGTGTAAAACTTGAAATAAACTTGTTGTTGAAAACCTTAATTTGAGCAAATTTTTGTATCAACTTGTATACTTGAAATCACCACTTTAAAGAACACTTATGAAACATTTCTTAGCTTCAATCTTAAAAATATGTCTTAGGAAGTTCCATTATGAAATTCATTAATTTAGAGAATTTATTAGTATTTTTAAAATTTCATGTAAGACAAAGTGTCCAGATTTACACACTGAACTTTATATGAATTTTTGAGCACCTTAAGGGTAGTTTGGAAAGTTTAACCTTTTGAACTATTTGTAGATATGACTTAGGCTTAAACTCAACAAGTTAAATCAACTCTAGAGGTTAAGTATTGAAGGAGTTATGACTAAAACAAGTTGCGTTTAACTTTTTGGAAATTCTCAGCTTTGACTTTCATGTGTTGTTTAGCACTTTTGGACCCTTTAAACTTTGATTCATATAGCAAGACTTACATTCTTGGAAAGAAAACTCAGAAACCTTCAATCTAGGCTTTGGAATAGACTTGTTTTAGTAGGAAATGAAAGAGTTATGATCCTGAGAAGTTGGATGTGAAGATGTCCTCAGAAAACTGCTACTATTTTCTAAGTTTAATTACTTAGTAAACTTGATTTAAATCATATATTGAACTTGGTAAACCTTAGACACAAGTATATATGGGTGATAAAAATATTTATAAAACTAATATGCATATAGTTCACTTCATGTTATAAACCCAAAAGTGCCTCATTATTATATTAGGTTGCGGTTAGGATACTTTGTTACTTTGAACTCGTACTACTATGGAATTACTTGCTTGCTTAAGGTGAGTTTCATAGCCCTACTTTTACTTGTTTTGAGATACTTGGGGTGAGAATACGTTGCTTGATTTTATTTACGGACACAAGTACTTTAAATTTTTACGAAATTCCTAAGTTTCCCTATTTCCATGAAGTCTTCTTTATCATGAACCGTTAATTACTTTGTGTAAGCGCGAATGTTGTGAATAGATCTATTTAGGATTGAACTCCTCGTCCGAGTGTTGCTAGCTCTCACTATACAACTATACTAGTCTATACGGGCGCATTTTATTTGAGGAACTATAGGTTTATGACAATGCATCTACTTGGGGCAAACTTGTAACAACTAAAACTTGTGTTAACGCTTTGGTGTCATGAGATTAGTGCATTTGTAAATACTTTTGTGTGATTTTATATTTGTTATAATATTCACATACACTTGGAAATCTTGTTGTTCACTCTTATACTTATTTAAACCTATGATCTCACCAACTTTATGTTGACGTTTTTAGCATGTATTTTCTCACGTCAATAACTTACATGGCTAGCTTGTTGGGGTCGCATGTAGGGTTATTCAGTTATGGTCGCATCCTTGAAGTTTTTCTGCATAACTATGTTCTTTTGGTTATCATTCAAACAATTTATCATTTTGTGTTGAAACTATGGGTTGTACTTTGTTTAAAACTTATTTTATTTAAATGTATCAAATTAACACCTTTGTAGAACCGTAGAGGGGGTGAATACAGTTTTCCTGACTTCTTTGAAGTTTGCAAAACTTTAAGTCTCGAAGGGACTGAGTGGTGTGATGATCTACTTAGCAAAGAAACAATAAGTAGATGAAGATAGATAGAGAGAGAGAGACCACCATATATACTGGTTCGGGAAGGGGAGTTTAGTCCTTCCGTACGTCTAGTTGCGAATCCACGACACATTTATTATTCCTAGTATAATCCTTATGGTGGACTACAAACCGTATTACAATTTAACTCCACCGACTTTTAACAAAGCTCGGCGCTCACACAGAAGAGTTACTACCTACGGTATTCCACCCTTGGAATTCACCCCTAAGAACCTGTGATTCGACTTAACCTTTAGGATCACTTAGATCAACTAGGAACACTACCCACCTCCCCTTGGAAGATTAACAAACCCCAACTAGATCCCTAATGATCTAGGCTTGATCCAACGGATACAAGACTTCCCTTTACAACCAATTTGAATGAATGATAGATTGTTGAATCAAGTCCTAACCTAACTTAGAGACTCGATTCTATTAGAAACGGTATAAGAAAGAACACCGTCGACTACTAATACACAAGTGTGGATTAAGTACGTGTGTGTCTCTCTTGCGGAGATGTGATCACTTCAATGGATGATAGATGAGAAGATTAAGAACACTTGATGTTAGACATAGAGGATTAGAGAAGAGAATAGAGAAGAAAGAATGTTTGCAAGAGGTGAGGAATACAAAGGCCAAGGGTGGGTATTTATAGGCCAAGAACTCAAAATGTGGAAAAATAATTCGAGTCTGGCGCGCTACCCACGCTTCAGCACGTGCCCAGCGCGCCAGATTCCCGAGATTATTTTTCCTTCAAGATCATGGCGTGTGATAACATCAAATAACGTCATATTTTACTATCATTTATCCCACACTTTTTACCCACTTTTATATAATTATTGCATGATTTTGTACTTAATTGCTTTAAAGATGATAAATGCAATAATTCAGGAGTAACTTGTGAAGACGAAGCAAAAAAGCGCAATTCTGGAAATAAAACGAAGATATTTGAAGAATTCTAAAAACTGCTACTATACGCCGTATCCAGCAAAGAAGATACGGCGTATCAGCGCCAGCTCAGCACAAGAAACGCGTAATGATCAATTCCTGATCCGGCGTATCCGCTACTCTCCAATACGCCGTATGCACAGTTGTTCATCAGTCAAAGATACGCATTTAATATGATTGATTTGATCTTATCATGGACTCCAAGGAAATTAACCTTATACGCCGTATCCACTTATCTCCATACGGTATATCCAGGTGTATTTCGGACACTATAAATACAAGGCTCAAATACGAGTTTGAGTGTGAAATATCATATTCTCTATATAATATACATCAGAGTTCGAATTTTAGAAGCCAAGAAGAGCACCAAGGTCAAGCATCAACCACAATTCAATAGAAGACATCATGTAATTCCTATTTTCTTAATCATTCAATTTTCAATTGTTTAATTCTGGCTTGTTTAATTTATCTTGATTGTTCAATTATGTTTATCGCCTTATACTTGTTTATGTGCTTGTACATGCGACCTATCATTCAACTGGGTCTAGTGAGACTTAACCAGTAATCTAGATGTCAGGATAGCTCTCCATGTTGTGTTCTATATGCCCGGACCAATAGGATCACAAATAACACCTTATCTTTTACCCTTTGATTATGAGCTTAGTTGGACCGGCAGGTGACCCGATAATTGTTCAACCAATATTGTTCTTGATTAAATGGTAATTGATTTTGGTGGTGGACTACCGGTGTATAAAACAACATCAAGCAATAAGTAGGTAAAGTCCTGATGAGCTAGGGTATTAACAGGATCACCACTGCTTTAATTCTATATGATAGATTATAATTAGACTTTAGGATGCTTTATGCGGATGCGTTAATCGTGACAGGATTGTTCGTATCTAGGTTTTAGGATGAAGAACCGCCTAAGTCTTAAGAATGATATGCCGCCTCGAGATAAACAGCCATTGCACTAATTAATCAAACCAGCATATAATCGGATTAACATGGTTAATACAGTTTTCTTACATTTGGCTTGTACCGCTCTCTTATCTTTTGTTATTTGTCTTTTGTATTTATTGTGCTTAGAATTGATATTTGTCACCATAAACCTGTGACAGTCTCTCAGGCTGAAAAACCCCCTTATTACCTCTAGTAAATATGTATAGCATAGGTTTAACCTTTAATTAAACTAATCTAGATAGATTAAAATACTGAGAGAATATTAGATTATCTTCCACTCTTAGTGTTCAACACCCTACTTACCGCAAAGCTTCATCTTGACTGGGTACATTGCCCGTTAGAGTGTTGTCTTTAGGTTAGTCGGCGAAATATAAATGTAAAATCTTGATACATAAATTATACACCATACGACGACACATCAAGATTTTTAGCGCCGTTGCCGGGGAGTGATAGTTTAATCTTTATTTTTTTAGTATTTCTAACCATTTAACTTGTTTAGTGTAAAATTATTAATTCTGGCTTCTAATTGCTAATTGTTTAATTTAATTATTTGTTTAATTTATTTCATTTTATTGTGTTTAAATAGTATTATGTTCTGACTGATCATTTGATACGGCGTATCCACTAGTGGGATGCGGCGTATCTAACCTTCTGTTTAAGACAGCGTATTAATTCTGCAGTCTAAACGACGTATCTGTTCTCTAAACAATACGGCGTATTCTGTGAACTCAATACGACGTACTGCTATTCAACAGACACATATGGCGTATTTTGGTTAATAGGATACAATGTATCGGTCATCTGATACAGTAACAGAACTGAAAAATAGATTTTCGTGTTTAAATTTCCTTGTTTAAAATTCTCTGTTTCAAGTAGTGCATGACACGGAGTTCTACTAAAGAACTACTCTCACCTCTCGAAAACCTGGAATGAGTACTTCGCTTAAAAAGGAAGCTTTTCGATACTCCAAGCCTCATGGAATTAAATTCACCAGAGTCCGACTAACTCTCTAAGATCGAAGAGCATATTGAAGAAGAAGAAGCTATAGAAATAATAGCAGAAACAATGGAACAGTACATGAGTAAAACTCGAGGAGACTACGAGTCGAGCGTTTCTAGGCCCGAGATCAACCAAGACACCCACTTCGAATTGAAGGGGCAATTTCTCAAAGAACTTCGTGACAATACTTTTAGTGGCTCGGAACTAGAGGATGCAAACGAGCACATCAAGAAAGTTCTGGAGATTGTTGACTTATTTCACATCCCAAAAGTAACTCAAGATCAAATCATGCTTCGAGCCTTTCCTGTATCCCTCACTAGAGCCGCAAGTAGGTGGCTAAGGAACCAGCCATCGGGCTCAATTACAACCTGGGAGGTTCTTAAAACTAAATTTCTAAATAAATACTGTCCACCTGCCCGTACCGCAAAGAAAATGGAGGAAATCAACAACTTACAGCAGGAACCCGATGAAAGCCTTTTCCGTACATGGGAAAGATTTAAAGAATTGCTGATGAAGTGTCCTCAACATTACCTTACCGACATGCAGGAGGTCATCTTGTTTTACAATGGGCTCGATGTTCCAACTCGACAAATTCTAGACTCAAAAGGTACCATACCTTCAAAAACTGTTGCTGATGCTAAAACAACCATCCAAGAAATGGCTGAATACTCCCAGAAATGGCACAACGGAACATCTTTAAGAACCAGAAGTACTGAAACTTCTAATGGGCTTGCTGCTATCCAAGCCCAACTCAACAATCTCGGACGAGAAATAAAGAAAGTGAATAAGAAAGTGTACGCTGCTCAGGTCGGATGTGAACTATGCAAGGGACCTTATTATAGGAAGGATTGTCCACAAAAGGAGGAAGGGAAAACTTTTAAAGAAGCCTATTACACCCAGTTTGGTGCACCTTTTCAACCTGGAGGACAATACAGAGCGGCGGGGCTAGGATTCTATCAACGCAACAATGGAAACTCTTCATACCCTGCTCGAAGAGATACTAGGGAAGAGTCACTGTCCAAATTTATGGCCGAATCAGCTAAGATGCACGAAGAGAAGTCGAACATCATCAAAGAGATCCGAGCTTCTACCGATGCAGCAATACGAAATCAAGGAGCGTCGATTAAAACCTTGGAACTACAAATCGGACAAATGAGTAAAGTATTGCAAAAAAGAGGGTTTAGAAGTTTACCCAGCTCCACAGAAACAAATTCGAGAGACCAAGTGAAATCGATCTCCACTGCTACAGCTGATTTATTTGAGATACGCCGTATGGATTATGGGCCATACGCCGTATCGGGTCCACAGCACAGAATCATATTTCCCAAAATAGTCCCCTTCCCAAGGCGACTACACAACTACTATTGTGATGAGTTAAAGGAGGCATGTGGAGTGAACGTTCTGGATGCTTATGATAACAACTTGCCTCGGAAAGAAAAAGATCCAGGGAGCTTTACTTTACCTTGTTTAATTAATAATATTTGTTTTAATAAAGCCCTTGTTGATCTAGGAGCTAGTGTGAGTGTTATGCCAATCTCTACCTATACCAACCTTGGTCTAGGAGATTTGTCTCACACTAGGATGACCATATAATTGGCCGATAGAACCATAAAGCAACCTAAAGGCATAGCTGCAAATGTGCTAGTTAGGATTGGCAAATTTGTTTTCCCCATTGACTTTGTCGTCTTGGACATACCCGAGGATGACGATGTCCCTTTGATCCTCGGACGACCATTCCTGTCTACTGCCCATGTCAAGATCGACGTCTATAAAAGAGAAGTCACTTTAAGGGTCGGGGAAGAAAAACTGGTTTTTAAAAGCATTAAGCCTGCCTCTAGCATAATCAAGAGGGTCTTTATGGATGAATAAAAGGAAAAGCAAAAAAAAGGTTGAACTTAAAGACCAACTGAAACAAAAGTGCTTACCGGGAGACAACCCGGCTGTTTTTAATTGTTTGTTGCGTTTTAATTGATTGAATTTAAATTATTGTTGAGTTTGTCTGACCAGACATACATACGGCGTATATAACCCCTCTGGATACAGCGTATGCATGTTTGGGCAATTATCAGTTTTTATTTTCCAGTATATTTAATTGTTTTTGCAGGATTACATACGGCGTATCCTAGGGTTTGGGATACGGCGTATTGTAACATGCAGTTGTGTGTTTATTTGTTTACTTGTTTTGTAGGTTAGCGAAAGTACGAATTGCACGAACGTCTTCTAACTTTCATGCAGGACATTGCTGTAAATGAAATCGACTCGATGATATGATATGAAAACACCTCGTGTTGACCTCTCTTGGGCATTCTGAAGCCCTCGTCAACACTCTTTTTGCTCAAATACTCAAAATGGAGAACCATCCAGAGCAAAATTTCAGGGAAGTTTCCTCGTTCTAATTTTATTTCCCATATTCTTTAATTGTTTTATCTATACAACGAGGATGTTTAATAATTTAAGTGGGGGGATGGAGAATTAGAACGTACTTGTCCTCATTTTCACAAATAAGATGCTATATGCTTAAAAATGCCTAAAAATGGATCAAATTTAAAAAATTTCAAGCATACTTTTTGTGAAAAATCACTAGTTACATTACCTAGCGCAGTATTACCCTTCATGTCTATTTGTGAGAATTAAGCCTTTCCGTTTCCAAATGCTTACTTAAAAATCCACAAAAATGTAAGTGTGTCGGTGATGTAGTGGACTTTAGAACTTGGCCTGGTATATCACTCGAGACCTTAATGATGAGTACTATGGATTTAGATGGAGTAACATACTTGACTGGTAAATTTCTAGGATTAAACCAAAAAGCCTACATATCGTAATTTTAACTAACTACACTGGTTAGTTAACCCCCATGTAACCCTTTTGCTTACTCTCATTTTTAAAGTAAAGATACCCATAGAACAACCTGCTGAGCCATTCCTTTCTTTTTCCACACCATTAAAAATTGTTTCGTTACACCTTTACACCTTAGCCTTCCGTGTAGATTAAAGCCTATTTTTAATCAATGTTGCTAGTTGCTTTCGTGTAAAGTTTTGTAGTTCCAGCGTCAAAGTGAAATTTCTCTATCTATGTAATGGTCGGGAAAATTGCACAATGCAATGGGAATGTTTGTAGCTCATATGTTTTGCTACTTTCGCAATTATGTATTATGTCCGAAAGGAGAAAAGTTCAAAGAAAAATTAGCCGGACAAATGATGATAGTGAAGACGGTGAAATTACACCGAGATTTATGATGTATTGTTTGCAAAAAAAAAGATAGTCGGTTCAAAAAGCTTATACCGAAGAATTTATTTGAAAGGATCGATTATTCGTCGATACGTACAAAAAAAATCGACAATGTAAAGTATTGTATAAAGTGGCTGATATCACCACTTATTTGTAAAAGTATGTAAAGTTCAGGATGTAAGGGAAGTTGACCGTTATGGGAATGCCAACTTAGGTTGTCTTTGTCATTTCTATGATCGAGGCGCTTGTTTATATGTTTAAGTCTTTGTGATGGAACGGTCAGAAAAAGTTACTAGCAACCGTACCATATTTGTTGGATTTAATCTATTTGTTTTGTTTATTTTATTTAACAAACATTTTACTTCCCTTTCATGATAACTAACCTTAAGATCTACTCGAATGAGGATGTGTACGAGCATGGATGTCTATTCCGTCGTTACGGCCATGTATATAACACCCCCATTTTGACAAATATAGCAGCGGAAGCTAATCTGGGGTATTATTTCATAGTACAACAGTCATAATCATAGAAAATGACTCGTAAAGAGACGTTTTAGTAAAATTTAGTTATCATTTATTTATTCATCAGAGTTTTACAAGAAGAGATGTCCCAAAATCTAGAAACATAAAGTTTGAATGATAACAGTTTAGCCATCTTTAAGTCCGTGCCATAAGATGCTCAGTTACCTAAGATAAACATGCTAAAAAGTCAACACAAAGGTTGAGTGAAATTCATAGGTTTATGTTAAACAGTTTGAATACAAGTTCAATAGTGGGTTACGTTGTTATACACCCATAAGTGTAATAATTGCAATGAGTACAATTATTATAGAAAACAGTATTATTGCCCTAAGCTCATGACACCGAGACCTTGAGATAATCAATAATCACAAGAAGTTGCCCCAACGGGTGCCTTTGCCAAACACCCGCATAGTGATTCAAATGAAGTGCGTTTGGTTACCAGAAAGTATAGGTACACCAACGGGGAAGTTCAGTCCCAAATAGATCTATTCACAGCATTCGCGCTTACTCCGAAAAGTAATTAACGGTTCATGATAGTGGGGTCTTAATGGCAAAAGTAAGGACTTAGGCAATAATATATCAGGATAGCATACAGTTGGAAAAACACTCGTATTCATGGTTTATAGCATGTATCCCCCTCGCGGGTTTATGAAAACATTAGAAGATTTAAAATGCGAGGCTATGAACTCACCTTAACAGGGAAATCTGATTGATGGCAAAAGTATATCAAGTGAAAGTAACGGCCTCGTCACGCAACCTGGGGTAATATGTCAAGTCTTAGTGTGATGGTTTATGTTTCAAAACTTTATAAAGTTTAACGTATTACTTTGATTTATTAATTTATGGAAATATTGTATCACTGTTCGGGCTATCATAATCCAGAGGCCATGTAATATCGTTTGAGGAGTTAAGGCACTTTAAATCGTAAACCCAGCAAACTCGTCAAAAAAAAATCCAAATGGAACCCCTCACATGAAATTCCCTAGTAACGTGATATGATAAGATTTTAAGTTTCTTCAAATGCTAATCGATGATAAATTACGTTAGATATATAACGTAATTGATTTATAATGCGTCAATCGTTGATTAATAGCGATAAATGTATCAGGTTTTAATAAAATAGAGTCTTATAATATTAATATATATTTTTATAATTTATCTAAAAATATCATATTTTATATTTTTAAGTTTGCAAAAATGGCAATATATACCCTTGATTTATAAACTTTTACAAATTTAGTCCTTTATATATAAAGTATATATAATTTAATCCTTTAACTTTAGAACTAGGCAAAACAGCCCCTTGTAGTTATAAATTTAGGAAAATGACATTTTCAGCCCCTCTAGTTATAAATTTTAGAAATTTATGATATATACCCCTATGCATTGAAAATGTATTGGTTTTAGTCCAAAATCCATAATATTGATATTTTTGATTTAGAAATTAATTTTTAAGGTTATAGCTTATTAGAATAAGCAAAAATAAGATGTTTTAACGTAACAAAAGTTTAGAAAAAGGATTCGTTAGCTAGAAAATCAAAACGGGTCGTTTTTAGGGTTTTAACCAAAAACGCATGGGTTTGAGGATTCAAGGCTTGAACAAGAGTTTATATAGGATCTAACAAACCTTATGAAAGATTTAAAACAGATTATAAGTTTATGGAACAAGATTTGGATCTTACTTGATCTTAAATGGGTCGAAAAGAGGGTTTTGGGTTCCTACGCCTAAAAACGACTTCAAGGGTTTCTTTTTCTGGATTCTTGGCTTCAATTTTGATCTTAGGGACTTTACTTGATCTTCCTTGGCCTTGTTTAGAACTCCATTGTTGTATATGATGAATTTTGAAGTGTGTTTGAAAGAATGAGGGGTCTTGGCTATTTATAGGGCTCGAAATACCCTTGGTGCCCAAGAATACTTGGAGTAGTGGCCAAGGGCTTGTATGTAGTGATTAAGGAAGGCTATAAAGTGATTAGGAAGGGATAGGAGTGTAGCTTTAAGTGGTGGAAGGATGTGGAGGGTTCGGTTTACAAAGGGGTAACGAGGGGGGTGTTTGGAGTGCAAGTGGTGGTAGTAGCTTACAAGGAGGTGATGGAGGTGGTTGCTAGGCTGCTTGGGGTGGTAGTAGGTTAGTCATAGAGGTGCTTGAGGTGTTAGGGTGCTAGCTTAGGTGTAAATGGGTCAAAAATGAAAGAAAAAGGGTGTCGGGTTGGTTTTGGTCTCGGGTTAGGGTTTTTGGTTTGAATTCGAATTAGGGTTAGGGTTTAGGATAGCTTAAGGTTTAGGATTAAGTTTTAGGATTAAGATTAGGGTTTAGGATTAAGGTTTAGGGTTTAGGATTAAGGTTTAGGATCAAGGTTTAGGTTTAAAATGAAATTAGGGTTTTAGGGTTTTAGATTAGGGTTTAGGTTTTTAGATTAGGGTTTTAAGATGATT
This sequence comes from Tanacetum coccineum, assembly GCA_026074375.1. Classification (NCBI taxonomy): domain Eukaryota; kingdom Viridiplantae; phylum Streptophyta; class Magnoliopsida; order Asterales; family Asteraceae; genus Tanacetum; species Tanacetum coccineum. The sequence continues at coordinate 27,379 of BQNB010012143.1, forward strand.
TAGGGTTTAGGTTTAGGGTTTAGAAGTTGTGCATTGAGTATTGTACCTTGTGCTAAAGTGGTGGTAAGAAATTAGAATGAATTTGGAGGGAAAATGAGTTAGTTTGAATTCGTGCTTCATGGATTTGTACATTGAGCTTAAATGAGTTGTACATTGACTTGGAGGGAAATTATATTTCAAATGTTGTGCATTGTACACTTGTACACATGTTTGAAGGCTTGCACATTCATTTTATATGTATACATTACATATAATTAGGGTTTTGATATAAACGTTAACGGATAAAGTCTATTTTGATATAACGTTGTAAATGGTACGTTAAATGGATAATGTACTTGGTAAAAATGATATTAAGATATAGATTTGACATATTAGGATGTTTACATGATATAAACATAGATTGAATTGGCATAGGTAGGTTGCGTGAGCTCGTTTACTTTAGAGATGCAAGTTACGTTGCATAATGAGATAAAGAAAAAAATTTCCCTGTAAAAAGATGGTATATATAATAGATGGATATTAAAGTGCATCTAATTTAATAGATGGATAATTACATTGATGAAAATTACGGGTTGTTATAGTCTCCCTCCCTTAAAAGAAATCTCGTCCCGGGATTTAGTTGGATGTCGAAGTGATGTTTGAAAACAGATGTGGATACTTGGCACGAATTTGATCTTCGCATTCCCACATAAATTATGGTCCTCTTTTAGAGTTCCATCTTACTTTGATTATAGGAATACGACTTTGTCTTAGTTGATTGACTTCTCGATCCATAATCTCCACTGGTTCTTCCACAAAGTTGAGTTTGTCATCAATCCGAAGCTCTTTCATTAGAATGATAAGGGATTCATCAGATAAACATTTCTTTAGATTAGAAATGTGGAAAGTACTATGGACATTACTGAGCTCTTCAGGAAGCTCAAGTTTATATGCCACTGGGCTAATCCGTTCAAGGATTTTGAAAGGTCCAATGTACCGGGGATTAAGCTTTCCTCGTTTTCCGAATTGGATGACACCTTTACGAGGTGACACTTTTAACATAACACGATCTCCAAATTGAAATTCTAAAGGCTTTCGCCTTACATTGGCATAACTTCTTTGCCGATCTCTTGCAGCTTGCAAGCGTTGTCGAATTTGCACTATCTTTTCAGTGGTTTCATGGATTATTTCTGGTCCCGTGAGTTGAAAATCTCTAACTTCGGCCCAGCAAACAGGTGATCTATACTTTCGACCATAAAGTGCCTCAAATGGTGCTGCCTTAATACTGGCATGGTAAGTGTTATTGAAAAGAAAATTCTACTAATGGTAAGTGTTTTCCCCATCCTTTTCCAAAATCTATAATACAGACTCGAAGCATGTCTTTGAGTGTTTAGATGGTTCTTTCACTTTGTCTATCGGTTTTGGGATGATATGTCATACTCATGTCTAATTGAGTACCCAAAGCCTTCTGTAATGATTGCCAGAATCTGGATGTGAAATGACTGTCATGATCCGAGATGATAGATATTGGCACTCCATGCCTGGAGACTATTTCTTTGATGTATAACCTTGTAAGGGTTTCCATACTATCTGTTTCTTGGGTAGGGATGAAGTGTGCAGATTTAGTAAGGCGATCGACAATGACCTAGATTGTGTCATGTCCGTTTAAGGTTTTGGGTAGTTTTGTAACAAAATCCATCGTTATTCTCTCCCACTTCCATATAGGAATCTTCGGTTGTACCAGTAAGCCGGATGGCTTCTGACATTCTGCCTTAACTCTAGAACATGTCAAATATTTTCCAACATATTCAGTGATGACTGCCTTCATGTTAGGCCACCAATAGAGTTTCTTTAGATCCTAATACATCTTGTCAGAACCTGGGTGAATGGAATACTTTGATTTATAGGACTCATGCATAATTAAGTCTCTCAGATTACCAAAAAGTGACCAGCTTCGGTTTTTAATACAACGAGTTCCATCAGGACGTATTTCAAATGCTTTGTCTATTCCTCGTAAGTTCTCAGCTTTGAGGTTTTCTTCTTTGAGTGCTTCAGTTTGAGCTTTGAGAAATTGTGATGGTAATTTTGGATGCTATAAATGCGCTCTATAGTGCAGCAGAGTGCATGAGTCGAGAACTACTCTCGGTCGTGGTTGTGGAGTTCGTATTCTCTGTTATGTGTGGGCATAGAGTGGCGTCGTGATGGCGTCTAGGTTGCGCTTGTCAGGATGAGATAGTCGGAATTCACAATCGTAATATGCAAGGCAATTCTAGCCAACGGCGTTGTCTCATGTTTCAATCTTCTGATCAATGATATGCTGAAGACTTTATGATCAGTGAACACAATTACATTTGGTGCTATCAGATGTAGTGTCTCGTAGAAGATGTTAAGTTAATGCTGACACTACGCTGGGCTCCTGTGAATGCAGCGACTCAGGGAGTGGTTAACGTGGTTCGTTTCGTGGCTATGTGTGGTCGGTTATGTTCTCGATGTCATGCGAATAATACCGTGCGGCTTAGAGTGTCTTTTAACACATTGGGTGGCAATTGTATACCTGCTCCCGCAGTCATTGATAGTTTGGCGTCAGACGCAGTAAACAACGCAAAATCATGTGCATTATGGCGTCTTTCTTGGAATGCGAGAAGATTGGGCGCTCGCACGCTATGAGATGCGTATCTTTTATTTGCAAGTTGGAAGGCGCGAGAGATGCTTGGTCTGTTCCATCATGTCAGATTCTCGCGCACTTCTCGTGTTTGCTTCTGGGTAGTATTAGAGTCGACTAAGAGAGGCTTTGCAATATCTTTGAGAGATAGTTTGGATGTGTGACAGTATTGGATGTATGAGGATCGGGCAAGAGTCTCGCAGAATTGACGTTTTGCTTAGTAGTGGGGTGTAGTCAGAGATGTGTCTCGGAACTTCAGTTGAATGCATTGTCTGATTGCGTGTGGCGGGTTCAATATGGAAAGTCGTGGACTGTGAGGTCAGTGTAGTGAGGGTGCAGAGGTGACGATGTGTCACGAGAGATACGCGAGAGAGCGCGGTAGAGAGAGAAGAGAGCAGCATTGTTGAGAGGTTAGCTTGCGCGAGTACTAACTTCTCGATTTCGCTTGGAGTGTGGGAGATTGGTTGGGGAGATGTATGTCGCGATACGAATCCAAAAATCACACTTGGAGAACTTGGCATACAACTTCTCTTTCTTGAGTAATTCTAGGATTATTCTCAGATGATTTGCGTGCTCTTCTTTGTTACGAGAGTAGATAAGAATATCATCGATGAACACTATTACGAATTTGTCCAAGTATGGTTTACACACACGGTTCATGAGATCCATGAATACAGCAGGTGCGTTAGTTAAACCAAATGGCATCACTTGAAATTCATAATGTCCGTATCTTGTTCTGAAAGCAGTCTTGGGAATATCTTCATCCCTGACTCTCAGTTGATGATAGCCTGATCTTAAGTCAATCTTCGAGTAGACACTCGAACCTTGAAGTTGGTCAAATAAGTCATCAATTCTGGGTAATGGGTAACGATTCTTTACGGTAAGTTTATTCAACTCCCGGTAATCGATACACATTCTGAAATATCCATTTTTCTTTTTGACAAACAAGACAGGAGCTCCCTAAGGCGAGGTACTTGGTCGGATAAAACTTCGATCTAATAACTCTTGAAGTTGGTTAGATAGTTCCTGCATTTCTGAAGGAGCTAATCTATAGGGTGCTCGGGCTACAAGTGATGTTCTTAGAATTAAATCGATTTGGAATTCTACTTGGCGAACGGGAGGAAGGCCAGGTAGATCTTCAGGAAAAACTTCTGAAAATTCTCTAACTACCGGCATATCTTTTAGTCTTTTCTCGTCCGACTTCTTCTCTATTACTTGGGCTACAAAAACTTGACAACCTTGGGATATATATCTTTCGGTTTTTATATAGTATATGAGACTTAGTCGGGTTTTACTTTGGTCACCTCGGATGATCAAAGTTTCACCGTTGATGAGGATGTGGACGACTTTCTCGTCACAGATAATTCTATCATGATACTTGGATAACCAATCCATACCAATGATGACGTCGAAACTACCGAGTTTGATCGGCATAAGATCAATTTCGAAAGGTTGGTTTAACAAGGTCAGAGTGCAACCTTGAATAACGGTGTTTGTGCTTACTAGGTTTCCGTCAGCCATTTCGATATTGTAAAAGGTATATATTGTAATGGGTGGAATATTTAGCATAGAGGCAAGAGATATGGATACGAAGCTTTTATCGGCTCCAGAATCAAATAATACTCTAGCTAGATGTTGGTTCAGAAGAAACATACCCGTGACTACGTTCGGGTCTTAGTGAGCATTCCTATCCCTCAGCATGTAGGCTCTCCCCTGGGCATTATTGTTGGTGGTCTTTCGGCACTGATTTGCATAATGCCCTTTCTCTCCACAGGCATGACAAGTAACTGTTACTGCTAGCAGATTACCTCCAGTAGCTGGCCCTTTATTTCTGCAGTTCTTGATCAGATGGCCTACCTTGTTGCAAGTATTACACTTGATAGTGCAAGGTCCTATGTGATTCAGAGTGCATTTCTTACACAAAGGATGGTTTCCAGTATACCCATTCTTTTTAGTTGGAGTGATAGCATAAGACCTGAAGGTTTCCTGTCTCCTATTCTGTTGTAGTTGGTGATTATTATAGCGGTTGTTAGTGTTGGTGTTACGGTAGTTGTTGTTGTTGAAAGTTCTTCTGTCGTCAAACTTTCGTTTGTGATCACTTGATACTTGCACCGGAGTGTGCTTTGTTACCTGATCCATTGCCTCTGGGCTATGTTAATTGGCTTCTCTAGAGTTTGGGTTTAGGGCGGTAACATTCCCTTCATACTGCGAGGAATCCTCGATGAAAACTTCTTATTTTCTCAGAATCTGGCACCATAGGGTGGGAACAAGGTTGCCAATCTTGAATCTTCTTTTAATCATTTCAATTCAACCAAGAACCAAAAGTGGAACTAAACCTTCAAAATACGGACGTTTTTTGCACTTTCGAATTTCGACAGACTAAATCTGCAATTTGGCCAAACCACAAAGACCATTTTTGCAATTTACTCTATTTGAAGTTTAAGAAGGATATATGTAATAAATGTACTCCCTCCGTCCCATAATAAGTGTCCACTTTGACATTTTTTAGTTTTTTTTGTTCAACTTTGACAATAAATATTTTTATTTGTGTTATATAGTACTTGATGAAAATTATACCAATGGAAATACATATAAACTCAATCCATTTATATATTTTTCATCAAGTATTATATAACACAAATAAAATTATTCATAGTCAAAGTTGAATAAGAAAGACTTAAAAAAGTCAAAGTGGACACTTATTATGGGATGGAGGTAGTAGTAAATTAGTTTCGATATTGGGATTTTTTTTGTACGGTATAAATTTCTTGAAATAATTTTACGCTTGGAAAAATGCAGAACAATGGATACACTAATAAAATATATACCCACAGTAGTTTTCATCAATAAAAGAAAGAAATACCCACAATGATATACACTAATAAAAGATATACCCACAATGATAAGCGAGCTTGTGTATATGCAACAACACAACATCATGGCGACATAAGACTTGTGCGAGGTTTAGGAGACCTTTAATGAAGTGGAAACGTCATTAAGAGGTACACACATTAGTTTTTCATTTATCTCGTGTTCCATAAAAAATAGAAAAAATAATATAGTTACTTATTTGTAAGGTGTGAAAACTTCTCTTACAACTGCGGCAATACTATTTTTATAAGCTTTGATCTTTATGAGTGTGTTTTTGGTCTTTGTTTTAACATCAATAGACATTTCAATTCCAGAGTAAATTGCATAGATCGTCCCTAAAGTTTGGCCAAATTGCATATTTCGTCCCAAACGTTACGAAAGTGCAAGGATCGTCCCTGTGGGGAAACCTTTGGTGCAAGTATCGTCCCCGCAGGGACGATACTTGCACCAAAGGTTTCCTCACAGGGACGATACTTGCACCAAAGTTTTCCCCACAGGGACGATTCTTGCACTTTCGTAACGTTTGGGATGAAACATGCAATTTGGCCAAACTTTAGGGACGATTTATGCAATTTACTCTCAATTCCATTTGGCTCGTTTACTTAACACGCATCTCCTAGTGAATCCTTTGTGTTTCAATAAGTTCTTAACATGATTTTAGATTACTAAACTGTTGAAAACAATGGCAATATAAACTGAAAAGAAAAGACATAAAGTACTTACTGGTTTTACTTCTGTCTTGAACCAAAACACATCGAAAATGAATAAACCCTCAAAAAGTTTAAACCCCTTTGTATCAAGTAACATCCATATATATGTTTGACTTGATCAATGTTGTGTCTTCTATTTAAGCATGTCTGTAAATAATAGGCGTCGAAGGTATACTAAAGATACATTTAATACCATCTTTGACACACATACATACATAACTTTGTAAGATTCATAGTATTGAGGTCAGCAAGTCATTTGTTTCGAAGAATGATCATGATGTTTATGTTAGAATTTGGTAGTCGGTTCCGCAAATTATACGTTAGAAATACGTGAGCCTATTGGGGGCACACACGTTAAATACGAAGAGTATGGTTTACTTCATGATTTATATTTAAATAGTTATTTAATTAATTACTTGTTTAATTAATTATATAAACCATTCTAAATATAGAACCAAGGGATTAAACCGGACAAAACCTGAACCTTGTGGATCCCCTTATTTGGCCGAAACCCACAAAGGGTCTAGAAGGGATGTTTGTTCGGTTGGGAGAAGAGAAAAAGGAAGGAGAAAATTTTATTTTTAATTATGGGAATTATACTAATCTTTTCCTACAAATTTTAGGGTATTGGGGTGCCTATATAAACACACCCCATATTCCTCATTCTTTAATTCATCCATTCTCTAATCACCTAAGTTTTTGGTGCTCTCTCCCCTCTCCTAAAAACCATAACCGAATTCCCTATAGGAATTTCGGTTCTCTCCCATAACCGAATTCAACCAAACACTCTTTTAGGGTTTTGGTTTTCCACTTTTACTTGATCTTTAACTGGCTTTATTGATCTTGCGGGATGGTCTGTGAAGCCCGAAATTCACTAATCAGATACCATTGATGACTCTTTTTTACCTTTGTAATAGAAATTTACTATAAAAACTGCAAAAACAATCATGCATTAAACATTTGATTCCCATATGAAAAATAAATTAAATATTTATACCCTTGATCTGTCATTCTACCCTCAAGAAATGTGTCATTTGTCATGTTGATAGCATTTAGAGGAATTCTGCGTGATTTTCATTAGTTTAAAGTACTAACTAGAAACACTAAATACATCAATAATTACATATGACAAAAATGACCAATGTCATCTTCAGCTTTTTATCTTTTTTTTCCTATATAAACAAACATATGAAGAGTATCTTCTCCAATCACTACTCTTCATTTCCATCCTTACTAGGTCAACCCTTAACCACTTTCTTTTGTTTTGTAATTTGTAATAAAAAAATCGTATTTTTATCACTATAATACTTTTCATGATCTCATATATTTTAAGTTAGTAATTACAATGCATTTAACATCTTTTTGTTAGTTTCTGTGTTGGGTTGGTTTCAGTTTTTGAGTCATGGGAAACTTGTGTTGCTTGGTTCATGTAGGATCTTAGGAGTAAACTTAACATAGGTTAAAGGGTTAAGTGTACATGTAAATTTAGATTAGGAATAGAATATAAGTAGATGTTTCCCCTATTATTTAAGGAAAGTTTTCTATCCTTCTAGTTACCTAATACTACCTTTCTTATGTCCGTTCTTTATCTCTTCTAATATTCTTCTGATCTTGCTCTCGCGCTCCTTTCCGTATTTTGCTTTCTACACCCACCCCCATCATTATAAATATCGGATGAGGGAGATGCTAGTTATTTCATATCAGTCTTCTTCCTTCCTCCTCGTGTAATAACTTTATTAGGGAATTAAAAACGGTTTGTGTACCGTGGGGGAGGGGAGGACAGAGAGATGTAGCGCAGAGTCTTCGAATTGTGCAGGATGGTGGAGATCTTGGGGTGGGGAGAGATATGAAGTAACTCTGTTAGGGGATGATGAGCCGGCGGGTTGTGCCTATATATTTTTGGTGTTCAGAGGTGAAGTATATGTCAAATGGTGGGATAGTGTTTAAATTAGATCACAAAGGCGTGGGTAGATGGGTGTTATTCCCTTTGAGTCTATACTTCCCCATCGCAATGTTGCAAAAAATAAAGGCTGGACCAACATACAAACCATCTATAGTCAATTATAGTGTGTATGACTTATTTTTAGTCAAACAAGTGGTATCAGAGCCAAGGTTACGTTGGTTTCTTGAAGCTAGGTCGACTTAAAGGTGTCCGCGGGTTTCTTGGTATTCTAAGTCTTGGTGGTTCATGGAAAACAAGTAAGGTTTAGCTTTGTCTCAGGATTCAAGAAAAGTGATTACTTGGAGTACAAGGTATATCAAGGTTGGGACTTAAGGTGAAAAGATCGAAGCTTTAGGGTATTCTAAAGGTTAGTAGATCAATGTTTACAAGAAAGCGGGGTTAACACACGGCTTGTAAGACTTGTCGGTAAAGTTGGTTAAAAAGCAACTTGACAAGGTTTGTAGCAAGGTTAAAGAAGAATGGCTAGTGTAGCATCTCGTATTTTATGGTCAATATTTTAACCGAGCCTTACTTATATTTCTAATTTTTATGGAATTTAATTTTTTTTATTTTTAGCCGTTCTATCGAAAATCGTCGTTATAGCTAGTTACAGATCGCGCCTTGAATATTTATCCATTTTAACGTTCGAGAATTCAATAATTCCATATTTTAGCTTTGAGAGCTTATTTATTTTTTTTTTATGTTTAATAACTTTTTGGACTTTTATCCGCGGTTGGGCCGAACCAGGCTACCGCATGCTAGGTGCACCGCATGGGCCTATGGTTTGTGGGGGTGGGTACAATTTTTAATATTTTAACTACGTGTTTTAAAAACAAATATTATGGTATAAATGTTTTAGAAAAATAAAAATAAAAATATAATTTATAAACATAACATATAAACCAAACACCCTCTTTAATTGTTTTAGGCTCCATCAAAACTAGATACCAAACACCCCCTTATTATATTTTTACTCTTACTAAATCTAGAAACCAAACACTCCTTATTTTCTTTTAATTATACACTTACCTTTTTATTTAATTATACACAAGTTGTTATTACAAAAAAAAAAAACCCATCTCTTTCTCCCTCTCCTCCCATACACGACTCATCACAAAATCAAGGGGGGTTTCACCATCTTTGATCCTAGATCTAATTCAAGTATTCAAGAGTGATTATCAAGGTCATCTAAGGTGTTCTTAAAGATCAATTCATTCAATTTCAAGAATTTAATCAAAGAATTAAAAGTTAGGGTTTATTGTTTTTGATCTTTCTTCTAATTGATTGTATTGTAAGTATTTTTCTAACCTTTTTGTTTTGACCATTATTGTATATATGCATGCATGCTTGAATTAATAGTTAGGAATCCATGGAATTGATGAGTTTTGATCTTAGAAGGTTCGAGAATGATTTCATAGGTTTAGTATGAGTTATAGGTTAGTCTAAGCATATTGAAAGTGTTTGTGGGGCAAAATAATGATGTATTGAAAATGTTTTATAACCCTTAATTAGGGCAGAAAGTTTGGACTAAAAATCAGCGGGTTTAGTGTGTTGAGAACCAAGATTTTAGTGTCTAGAATGGAGAAGGTCGTCCAAGATCTTTGTATAAATATAAAGCTTCTAACTCTTAAAAACGAAAAAGTTATGGCCGATTCTAGTTAGGAAATGGTTTCGGCAATTTTCAGAAAATGACAGTTTTTATATCCGAATTTGGGTCAACTTTGCGACGTTATAATATTGGTCATGCCAAAAGATTTTCTAGGTTTTCAGGACCCTAAAGTTATCTACTTCGAGTCTACTTTCAAACGAACTAGGCCTCGTTGATTTTTAAGATGTAAAAGTTAGTCAAAACCTTTGTACAAGATTAAGTGTTAAAACTGTGTAGGCTGTCCAGAAATTCGATTGTAAAGATGCTGTGAGCAGGCGGGTCAAAACTTAATATTTTTGGACGAAATTTAAACTGAAGATTGTACATAATATGTGGGAGCTACTGTATTTTTTTCAGATTTTTATAAAATTTTTAAGGGCACCTGCTGTTGCCAAACTTTTGATAACTTTCAGCAGGCCCTGTTTCGAGCTAGTTATGATAAGCTAGAGTTAACGAAAGGTAAAATTTACTTAGAACCTTTGGGGCAAGTGTGATAGTAAGTTAAGATGTATATGAACCTGGAGAATGAGTATAAGCAAGTGTCGAGGTCATATGGTAAGTCGTTAATCGGTAACTAGTTGCTAGTGAATAGACGAAATTTTCAGAAAATAAGTAACCAATGGAAATAATAAGTGAAGTATGGATTACATGGATTCCTAATGAACAAACTATCATGCATATAATAAAATAAGTTGCATAATTTATGTAATTCGAATATTAATAATATATTATTAATATTAATAGGTCGTGGTTGATTTCCGGCGTTTTACCTTTTTGTGATTCTCGATTGGCGTTGCTTATTCATGGTGAGTTCATAGCCCCACCTTTCTCTTTTAATGGTTTTCATAAACTGTTTTCGGGGTGAGAATACATGCTCGTTTTACCAAGTAAATTTATTGATTTCTACTACTTAAGCGTTACGTGACTATCTTTACAAAAGTTTTTACTTTCTTACTACATGACTTCTAAAACATGTGTGATACACGGTTGTTTCTTATGAACTGATTTAAAGCTTGATTTGTTTACTACATCATTTGAGATCATTATATTCCTATATATGAAAACCGTGAGTTTTGAACACATTACTTGTTTTACTTTGGACGCAAGTGCTTTCAACATGTATGCTACCAGATTATTGCCTGAATAATAAGCCATAAGTCCCTTATCTGCTACTTAAGTCCCCTGTTTATCATGAACCGTCAGTTGCTATTGTAGTGAGCGCGAATGTTGTGGATAGATCTATCGGGACTGACAATCCCCGTCTACTTTTCCGGACTTTATGGTTTTTAGATAACCATGTGACGCATTTAACATTTGAGGTATCCTTGGGGTTATAGCAGTATACCCTACTTTTATTGGGGCAAAAATCTTGTTAAGGTGTCGGTGTCATGAGCTTAGTGCAATAATATATACTTAGACTTGGTGAATTTGTTTCTCTTGTCTACATTACTTGTTTTGGACTTCAGAATATATACTTAGTCCATCATTACTTAAGTCTTGTGGTCCACTTTTAAATACTTCCTGATTTATGGAATCACTACTTGGATTTTGAACAAAAAAAATACTTTGAATGTTGAAACGCTACTTTTCTTCTGAAATATTACTTAAATTATTTCAACACTGCTTTTACTTAAACCTATGAATTCACCAACATTATTGTTGACGTTTTTGCATGTATTTTCTCAGGTTATTATCTTGCTAGCTGAGCATTGGGAGCAAGAAAGTCGCGTGGATATCAAAGCTTTAAGGACTCGGTTTTCTTCACATTCGATAATTGTTTCCTATAAATATACAAATGATTCATGTTTGAAATCTTATAATCTACTTAAATTGCAAATTATTGGGACCTAGATTTACTCTGATTTATTTAAATCGAATGTGACATTTTATTAAACGACTCTTTTGAGGTCGTTTTCTGTAACTTGTGTGTATGAACTATGAAGTAGCACCCCAAGTGGTATTCCGCTGCGTTGTTGTAAAATTTGGGGGTGTTACAGAGTGGTATCAGAGCACTCGTTGTAGCGAACTAGGTCGTTTTTAAAACCCTAGACTATAACCGTTTTTCAAAAAATTTTAAGAGTCTTTCATCATTGTCTGATATCCGCGCGCGCTTGCTCCCAGGTAACTTATATGCTCCCTTTTGCATCCTTATTGCTATTATATTAATAATGAATATATAATGCTTGGTTATTACTTTGCTCTCATACGTCTATCTTATGACGTTATATTATTTTCTTTATATCGATCGGTTATATATACGCTGACCATTACGATTATCTCGTACTTCCTGTTTTCTTATCTTCTCCCTCGAACGTCAATACTAGTATTATATATAGATACTTGTACATATATGAGCTACTTTCTTCTCATATTCTTACCGTATCTTCGGGATCATCACCAATATATAATAATATATATATATATATATATATTAAATATATGTATATATATATATTATAATATTATATATATATATATATATATATATATATAATAGTAATTCATATAAGTGTTGACTATTTATGGTTACTTTCGGCAATTTTTAGAACTTTTGAGTAAAGTTGGTATTTTAATGGGAAAATTTTGGCTTAAATCCTATTGTATCTTTGCATTAATGAATAGGCTAATATGTTAGATCCTAGTGGCGAGTTGGATGGAACACCAACTCTTCCGGATGGTCGAGATACGACCAAAACCGTGGAAACAAACTTAGTGTGTACCCATAATTCGTAATGCAGATAGTTAGGCTTATAAATAATTTTATTTGACTTGGAGGCTACTAGGTTTCTACATGGGTGAAGGGTAAAACATATAAGGACCATGTGGTTCTTTGAATAGAGCCTTACCATTTAGGATGAATGAGTTACGACAAACTACAAACTAATTAGAAATTGTAACCATATTTTCAAATGAGTTTATGTCTAATGTTTTCATACTAGTACCATCATTTTTTAAACAAACCTTAGGAATTAGATAAACTTAGATGTGGGCTTTCGTTTTGGGTTAAACGGAGTTATAAAATGGGAATTTTGCTAAAAACGATAAAACAAGAAAACGTTTTAAATAATCAGATTTGGCACATGATGATAAAATGATAACTTCACTTAGGATCTTAACACTTTGAGTATTTATCTTGTAATCTCAATAAACTATAGTCTAACATCTGTTTAAGCAAAAACGTTCGTTTATACCTATTACTGATTTGGAAATTTAGTCCATTAAGTCAAATTGCCAAAGGGGCCAAAAAAAAAAAGAATGTGTTTATGTAATGATAATTACTTACATATGTGTATAGTACTATGGTAAGTCTTAATAAGTTCTTTTTCTTTGATATTTTATGAGCAATGCGGTGATCTCCGAAACATTAACGTGACTTTATTTCATTTCCTTTTCGATAATATTGACATTCGGTGACTTTGTCAATTCCACTAGTTATTTTATTGTTCGACTCCGAGTCCGAACACTCTTCTTATGCTTTTGAATCGCGTATGTTGTGTTTGTAATCCATTGTTTTGAAATCTTCTAATTGATGGGAGTACGGCTTTATCTTGTCACCTCGGATCGTGCCGTCTTTTGGCACTTACCTTTGGAACATGATGGACTAACGTCTCATTACTCTTCTTGTTACTTCTTATGATTTTGAAGAATCATGCCGTCAAGTAGACACTCTTTTTTTTACTTATTGTAACATTATTTTGATATTGTGTTTTGTGTCGGCCATGCTTAAGTAGGATGATTTATAATCGTCTTATTGAAATGAATTGGGACGCTTCTTCATTTGAATAAGGAAATTATAAACCGCCGAACCATAAGTTTATAAATTATTACTTACAAGGATTGGGACGCCTCTTTTTGTAAGTGACAAATTATAAATGAGTGGGCTTATGTGTATCCGACATAGCGTGCGTACGAATCATCCTTTGGGCTATGAACTTCTTTCGACTCGTCGTTTGTTATATGGATTTTCCGAATGTGTATCAACCGTCGCAAACCCTATTGAGATAAGTCGAATAGAGCACCGGGACGGCGCTCCCTTAAGGTGGGAAGACTGTAGCATCTCGTATTTTATGGTCAATATTTTAACCGAGCCTTACTTATATTTCTAATTTTTATGGAATTTAATTTTTTATTTTTAGCCGTTCTATCGAAAATCGTCGTTATAGCTAGTTACAGATCGCGCCTTGAATATTTATCCATTTTAACGTTTGAGAATTCAATAATTCCATATTTTAGCTTTGAGAGCTTATTTATTTTTTCATTTTAATACTTTTTGACTTTTATCCGCGTTTGGCCGAAACCGCGTCAAAATAGTGTTTTTACAATTTTAAATATTTTAATTACGTATTTTAAAAACAAATATTATGGTATAAATGTTTTAGAAAAATAAAAATAAAAATATAATTTATAAACATAACATATAAACCAAACACCCTCTTTAATTGTTTTAGGCTCCATCAAAACTAGAAACCAAACACCCCCTTATTATATTTTTACTCTTACTAAATCTAGAAACCAAACACTCCTTATTTTCTTTTAATTATACACTTACCTTTTTATTTAATTATACACAAGTTGTTATTACAAAAAAAAAAAAAACCCATCTCTTTCTCCCTCTCCTCCCATACACGACTCATCACAAAATCAAGGGGGGTTTCACCATCTTTGATCCTAGATCTAATTCAAGTATTCAAGAGTGATTATCAAGGTCATCTAAGTCTTAAAGATCAATTCATTCAATTTCAAGAATTTAATCAAAGAATTAAAAGTTAGGGTTTATTGTTTTTGATCTTTCTTCTAATTGATTGTATTGTAAGTATTTTTCTAACCTTTTTGTTTTGACCATTATTGTATATATGCATGCATGCTTGAATTAATAGTTAGGAATCCATGGAATTGATGAGTTTTGATCTTAGAAGGTTCGAGAATGATTTCATAGGTTTAGTATGAGTTATAGGTTAGTCTAAGCATATTGAAAGTGTTTGTGGGGCAAAATAATGATGTATTGAAAAGGTTTTATAACCCTTAATTAGGGCAGAAAGTTTGGACTAAAAATCAGCGGGTTTAGTGTGTTGAGAACCAAGATTTTAGTGTCTAGAATGGTAGAGGTCGTTCCAATGATCGTTTTGGTATAAATTAGAGCTTCTAACTCTTAAAAACGAAAAAGTTATGGCCGATTCTAGTTAGGAAATGGTTTCGGCAATTTTCAAAAAATGGCAGTTTTTATATCCGAATTTGGGTCAACTTTGCGACGTTATAATATTGGTCATGCCAAAAGATTTTCTAGGTTTTCAGGACCCTAAAGTTATCTACTTCGAGTCTACTTTCAAACGAACTAGGCCTCGTTGATTTTTAAGATGTAAAAGTTAGTCAAAACCTTTGTACAAGATTAAGTGTTAAAACTGTGTAGGCTGTCCAGAAATTCGATTGTAAAAGAACTGTTGAGCAGGCGGGTCAAAACTTAATATTTTTGGACGAAATTTAAACTGAAGATTGTACATAATATGTGGGAGCTACTGTATTTTTTTCAGATTTTTATAAAAATTTTAAGGGCACCTGCTGTTGCCAAACTTTTGATAACTTTCAGCAGGCCCTGTTCGATCTATTATGAATAAGCTAAGTAACGAAAGGTAAAATTTAGCTATTAAAACCTTTGGGGCAATGTGATAAAAGTTAAGATGTAAATGAACCTGGAGAATGAAAGTATAGAGCAAGTGTCGAGTCATATGGTATCGTTAATCGGTAACTATTGCATAGTGAATAGACTAAATTTTCATGAAAAAAAGTACCAATGGAAATAATAAGTGAAGTATGGATTACATGGATTCCTAATGAACAAACTATCATGCATATAATAAAATAAGTTGCATAATTTATGTAATTCGAATATTAATAATATATTATTAATATTAATAGGTCGTGGTTGATTTCCGGCGTTTTACCTTTTTGTGATTCTCGATTGGCGTTGCTTATTCATGGTGAGTTCATAGCCCCACCTTTCTCTTTTAATGGTTTTCATAAACTGTTTTCGGGGTGAGAATACATGCTCGTTTTACCAAGTAAATTTATTAATATTTCTACACTTAAGCGTTACGTGACGATCTTTAAAAAAGTTTTTACTTTCTTACTACAATGACATCTAAAACATGTGTGATACACGTTGTTTTCTATTAACTGATTAAAGCTTGATTTGTTTACTACATCATTTGAGATCATTATATTCCTATATATGAAAACCGTGAGTTTTGAACACATTACTTGTTTTACTTTGGACGCAAGTGCTTTTCAAATTGTATGCTATCCAGATTATTGCCTGAATATTATTGCCTAAGTCCTTTATCTGCTACTTAAGTCCCCTGTTTATCATGAACCGTCAGTTGCTATTGTAGTGAGGCGCGAATGTTGTGATAGAACTAATCGGACTGACAATCCCTCTACTTTTTTCGGACTTTATGGTTTTTAGATAACCATGTGACGCACTTAACATTTGAGGTATCCTTGGGGTTATTAGCAGTATACCCTACTTTTATTGGGGCAAAAATCTTTTAAAGTGTGGTGGTCCATGACTTAGTGCAATCAATTATACTTAGTAACTTGGTGAAATCTGTTTTTCTCTGTCTACATTAAACTTGTTTTGGACTTCAGAAAAATATACATGTCCACCATTACTTAAGTCTTGTGGTCCACTTTTAAATACTTCCTGATTTATGGAATCAACCACTTGGATTTGAACAAAAAAAAATACTTTGAATGTTGAAACGCTACTTTTCTTCTGAAATATTACTTAAATTATTTCAACACTGCTTTTACTTAAACCTATGAATTCACCAACATTATTGTTGACGTTTTTGCATGTATTTTCTCAGGTTATTATCTTGCTAGCTGAGCATTGGGAGCAAGAAAGTCGCGTGAATATCAAAGCTTTAAGGACTCGGTTTTTTTCACATTCGATAATTGTTTCCTATAAAATAATCAAATTGATTCATGTTTTGAAATCTTAAATCTACTTAAATTCAAATTAATTGGGACCTAGATTTACTCTGATTATTTAAAATCCGAAAGTGACATTTTATTAAACGTTTCTTTTGAGGTCGTTTTCTGTAACTTGTGTGTATGAACTATGAAGTAGCACCCCAAGTGGTATTCCGCTGCGTTGTTGTAAAATTTGGGGGTGTTACAGCTAGTATGAATACTAGGTTAAACATCGAAAAGCTCGATGAGAATATTGTACAAAAGCATGGAGGTTCAAAACAAGTTGGATTAAAGCAACTTGGTTCCAAACAAGTTGGGTTCAAACAACTTGGTCCTGGTGTTGAAACAGGATTCCATGGAGTACAAGATAAAAAACGTGTTTGGTTTGAGGTGGAACTGCAGGGATCGTGAAGCTGAGGTTTTTCAGGTTAGTAACGATGATACTGCAGTGGCTCAAAGGTGGTTGGAGCACAAGCAACCTGAAGAGAAGACAAACACGGACTGCTTGGTAAAGGAGCAGGAAAAGGTACACCTTGGTATAAAGGTGGGGGCAAACATTACGGTAACCGGAGTACCTGGTCAAGAGGGTGCAGAGGGTAATGTTGCTGAAAAGAAGAAAGGAGTCTATGAAAGCTAATCTAAGGAAATTACTAAAGTACAAGGCCTGGTTAACAAGGCGGTCCCCGGTTCGAGGTTCCAGCATTGGATGAAGATGCTGAGTATCGATTATGTTTAAGTGTTAGTCCTAAGGTGGAAATTGTTGTATATTAGGAATAAACTTAAACTAAGGTTAGGGGGTTAAGTGTACATTGTAATTTAGATTAGGAATAGACTATAACTAGGATTAGATAAGCTTGCCTTTTAAAGGCAAGGATGTTTCCTATTCTATTTAGGATAGGTTTCTACCCCCTCATCTCTATAAATAGAGATGAGGGGGGATGCTAGTTTGTACATTCTTCTTTGCTCATTCGTTAATTAATACAATGTAACGTTTGGGGTCACGTGTGTGTTTTCTTTGAGTCTATATTCCGCGCTAGCTTTCAAGGTTTGTTGGACTTATTTATTCAACAAGTGGTATCAAGAGCCAAGGTTACGTTGGTTTCTTGAAGCTAGGTCGACTTAAAGGTGTCCGCGGGTTTCTTGGTATTCTAAGTCTTGGTGGTTCTTGGAAAACAAGTAAGGTTTAGCTTTGTCTCAGGATTCAAGAAAAGTGATTACTTGGAGTACAAGGTATATCAAGGTTGTAGACATGAGGTGGAAAGATCGAAGCTTTAGGGTATTCTAAAGGTTAGTAGATCAATCTTTACAAGAAAGCGGGGTTAACACACGGCTTGTGAGACTTGTCGGTAAAGTTGGTTAAAAAGCAACTTGACAAGGTTTGTAGCAAGGTTAAAGAAGAATGGCTAGTATGAATACTAGGTTAAACATCGAAAAGCTCGATGGGAATATTGTACAAAAGCATGGAAGTTCAAAACAAGTTGGGTTCAAACAACTTGGTCCTGGTGTTGAAACAGGATTCCATGGAGTACAAGATAAAAAAACGTGTTTGGTTTGAGGTGGAACTACAGGGATCGTGAAGCTGAGGTTTTTCAGGTTAGTAACGATGATACTGCAGTGGCTCAAAGATGGTTGGAGGACAAGCAACCTGAAGAGAAGACAAACACGGACTGCTTGGTAAAGGAGCGGGAAAAGGTACACCTTGGTATAAAGGTGGGGGCAAACATTACGGTAACCGGAGTACCTGGTCAAGAGGGTGCAGAGGGTAATGTTGCTGAAAAGAAGAAAGTGAAGGAGTCTATGAAAGCTAATCCAAGGAAATTACTAAAGTACAAGGCCTGGTTAACAAGGCGGTCCCCGGTTCGAGGTTCCAGCATTGGATGAAGATGTTGAGTATTAGTTATGTTTAACTGTTACTCATAAGGTAGAAATTGTAGGATATTAGGAGTAAACTTAACATAGGTTAGGGGGTTAAGTGTACATTGTAATTTAGATTAGGAATAGATTATAACTAGGATGTTTCCTATTTGATTTAGGAAAGTTTTCTACCCCCTCATCTCTATAAATAGGGATGAGGGGGGATGCTAGCTTGTACATTCTTCTTTGCACATTTGTTAGTTAATACAATGTAACGTTCGAGGTCACATGTGTGTTTTCTTTGAGTCTATATTCCGCGGTAGCTTTCAAGGTTTGTTGAACTTATTTATTCAACAAAAGTAATTAGAGAATCAAAATAAAGCTTAAATAAGACCAAAGAAGACACTTGGGTTAGTCGGCTAATTATAGGTAAACCCTATGAATTACCTAGATCCTACCACGTGTCTCAACCAGATTGGCTGAGGGGAGCATAATCTTATTAGCTAATAAGAGAGCGTCTATCGAGGCTCCGAGATCGTGCTCATATGCAGCGGTTACGCACGAGCATGAATAAAGGACACCCATTGTCCTTGTTGGGTCTACAAAATATAATAGTTTTGTCTTTAGTGTGGAGCCTTGTTCTTGTCGGAGACTCTGGTTCCTCGGAAGCTAAGGCTCTTTTTCGAATGGACTTCGCTGTGTATTGGCGGGTTCCCTTATGGTAGTTTAGTAGGCTTTACGCTAGTGATCACTTTGGAGTTCCATGTGTACATCATCGGAGGCTAAGCTCCGGCCGTAAGATGGGGTACACCATCAAGCCCCTCAATCTGATGTGTTATGTTTGTCTTCGAAGCATAAGGTACCAGACTTTATCTCGCTCGTAGTATGTTTTGGCGGGCTTTTGTAATTGTCTTTTCGAAATTAAATGTCGGAGACTCCTAAACGTCTTTTCGGAGACTGGCATTTTCTTTTTCGAGGTTTTTACTCGAGTGTTAACTGTTTTGGACTCTGCGTGTCACTCGCGCTTTTAGGTTTAAACTGTTTATTTCGTTCAGTGGGACACGTGTACGGCCAGTTTTCATTTTGGAGTGCGGTATAAATATTTTTCTCCTTTTTCTTTTTCATTTTTTCTTGTTGGTGTATAACTTTAAGCCTCTTCATCTTTAGTAGGTTCATCTTTTTCTTGATTATGTTCCATTTTTGTTGTCGTCTTATACTTCTTCTTGTTATGTCTAAACAGAATCTCTGATTTGCTACTTGTTATGTTACTCATAGTGAGTATGTCGATTTATTGACGACTATGGACTTGCTATGTGTTATGATCACATTTGTCCTTCTGATAGTCAGACCGTCGTTGATGCGCCATATGGTTATTTCTCATTGTACTTATCTTTATTTACAATTGGTAACTTGCGTCTTCCTTTTAATCATTTCTGCCTTGATGTTTTCAATTCAATTTTTTTCAACTTGCTTTTCTTTCTCAATTCCTTGTGGGGGTGTGCTTCGGGTGGACCTTCTTGTTGTTTCCTGTAAGGCCTATGGCGGGGGAAAACCTACAAACTGCCTTTCTTTTTAGGTTTCTTTTTGTTGTAAAGTGTCGGGATTGCGGGGAGGGTGATTTGGCTTACTTCCAGAACAGAAGAGATCTCGGCAACGCTGTATTTCCCTAAATATTTTCTTTAGTTCTATTGGACCCCAACATTATTCCCCTAATTGGTAAGGTCCTATTTTTTTCTTTTTCAAAGGGGGGGACTCTTGGCTTCTCGGAAGACTTGCCCAGTTTTGTCTTACCCCTTTTGTTCATTGGGGTCTCCGGTACCTTTCAGTTTTCCATTTACCTAAAGAGCCTTTTGATGAAGATTTGCATGCTCGTATTGTTCGTCATCCTTTTGAAGCTCAGACTTTTGCGGATCCTGTCGAGTACCTTGGTGGTCTTGCGGGCTCCTAGGAAGATTCTCCGAGTAACCCTTCCCTGTTTATAATTTAGCGGTCATGTTGCTTCTATTGTTTATAATTTGTAACTAATCTTTTTTTTTGTTTTAGAGATGTCATTCAAGAACTTTTTGAACTTACCTGGTGACCGGGCAGTGACTTTCTCGGCCAGGCCATCTGGTGTCCCTATTGATGTTGGTAACTCGTTTGTTAATGTTGCAGAGCATGTTCCTGGTGTTAACCAGGACGAGGGTTCTATCGGACCATAAGATCATCATGCTGCTAACTTGGAGATTATGAAGGTTGAGGATGATGTTATTCATGAAAGTGTAGATGATAGTGGTCCAGACAAGTTGGGTCAGAAGCGTTCAATCACTGCTTCTCTTGAGGAGAGTCTGTCAAAACGAAAAGATGTTGCAGCTGGTGGCAGTTATAAGCCGAAGGGCAAGAGGAGAAAGCATGATGCTTCGAAAAGAGGACATTCAAAAGGTAGTGTCCCTCCTCCTTCTTTATCTTCCCCTTTTCCTAAAAGGGTTGGAAAGCACCCCGAGTCTGATGAGGTTTTATTTTATACACTATTTCAGGGTCATTTAACCTCCAAAATTACCCAAATATGCTCTATTATTGCACTAAATCCTTTCTTTTTGTGTAATTAGCATTTGGGAAGAACTTGGAAAAAAGCACATGAATTGGACTCGATTCGGGAAGAAATTGGACAAAAACATAACTTTTCAAACTGGTGTCTCCCATCTTGACGCCTTCATCAAATATGGCTTGAAAGTGGATTTTTAGACGCAAAGTGTGACTCCTCAGTGTGTGGAGACGGCGTCACCAGAAGAGTCTGACGTCATCACAATTGCAAAGTGATGGCGTCACAAGACGTAGTGACGACGTCACAAGACGTAGTGACGACGTCACAAGTAGCTGACAAAAGAAACCCTAAAGAGATTCGACGGGCTGACGGTGTCACAAAACCCTAGCGACGCCGTCAGAGCCCAAATTCTATAAATATAAACCCATTTGTTCTCATAATTTATGTGGAAGCTTGGGAGAACTTTTGGTGCAGTCATATTGGACATTTTTTAGGGTTTTCTAACCCTTTTGTACTCATATACTCACATGTTTAACTGAAGTGAACTCTTTCTATTCATTTAATCATTCAACATGTCTATGTGTTGTTTAATTTTATGTTGTTCTTTGCTTTTTATTAACATGCTAGGCTAAATTAATTAGTGTTTGCTTATGATTGCATGAAACCTTGTTGTAATATTTAACTTTATTGCTTCTTGTTAGTGGTGTGCACATTATGCTCTAGAATACTAGCTATAAAATATTGCATTAGCATAGACGTCCAGGGAAACATGATTAGGTTAGATGAAACCTTTAATTAGTTCTTCATAACTAGTTGTGTTTGGGGTAGATTCATTCTTAAGTATTTAGTGCACGTGATTTAAGATTGGCTTAGCAAGGTGCATTCCCTGAGCCCTTACTTAGGTGGTCACGTAGATGCGTATCTAACCAACTCACAATAGAAAAAGGGGAATACTTACACATTACACTAATGAGGGTGACGGGCAATAAGTTAAAAAGAGCAACTAGGGAGTAGTGCATGATTAAGTAAACACGTTTGTTTACCTATACGAGTTTCCCACCAATTTACATTTCTTGCCTGTAGGAGTAGTAGTAATTTAATCAAAACCCCCTTCAAAACTTGAGATTTTACTTGCTTTCTAAAAAACATAAAAACACAAAATACTCTTTCCTCAACCCTTAGATCTTAGTGACATACGATTCAAACCTACGTCACTATTCCCCTAGAGAATGATCAATCCCCCCGTGTCTTGCTTATACTACACTGAAACGATTAGGTACTCTGCCTATGAGGATTGTAAAACTTCTTTCGGGTTTTACAAAATACCGCATCAAGTTTTTGGCACCGTTGTCGGGGAAGTGTCTAGGTTTCGGATTCTATCTAGGTTAGGTCTACTTACATGATTCCTATCAAGTGAGATTTTATTTTCTTTTTAGGTTAGCTTTCTCGTAGTCTATTTTTTTGTTTCCTTTGTTCGTAAAAACCCGCTTGTTTATTTTGTAAATAAAGTTGTCCTTTAAAATGAATAGGTATAGTTATTCTAATGTAGATAGAGTCAAATGGTTGGCTAAAATTTTTCAAAATGATGTCTTGATGTTCCAACAACATCAAGATAAATCTCTCTACAATGCATAGACTCATTTCAAAAACTTAATTCGAAAAGTCCCGCATCATGGACTCAGTTTATGGTCCTAAATTCAAATCTTTTTCGATCATATCGACAACTATACCCAAAGGGATATTGACTATGCAGCAGGCGGGGACCTTATGGAATTAAGTGCTGAAGAAGCATGGGACACCATTGAAGATTGTGCCAAATGCAATAAACAATGGAAAAACCAAACAAGCACTATTTCTGATCAATCAATAGCAAATTTAAAGGCTCAATTAGTTGGGATTGAGATGGTTAGAGTTAGGATACCTAGGTGCATGTCATGGTTAGGTTCTACCAATAGATATGATGAGCATATAGGTAGTCTAGGTATGATGGATAATGAGGTAGGAAATACAAGCCCACAAAGTACCCTACAAGTCCTCTTATCATTTGATGTATACACATCGCTCGCGACTTTCTCGAAAGAAGTAGAAGAGACTTTAGGAACCTCGATGGAGGTAGAACCTTTGAACCACACGAAACTAAAGGATGTAGGTTTGGATACATGTAATCATGACATTTCTCTTAGTTATAGAGAAGTGCCTAGTTTTGATGAACCAGAGCCTCAACCACAAGCCTTACCTAATTGTCCATCCTTAGATGTAAGTCTAGGAGTCGAAAGAGGCACTGCACCACCCATCAAACAATATAGTCCGGGTAATTTTAGGATGAAGGAAGTAGATCATTTGACCTTTCATACACCATCTTCACCTCACGTGGCATATTCTCACCCGGATGTGTATTGCTATTATCACACATGCATTGATGATCTTAAGAAATATTATGGATTTAAACCAGGTTTATTAAGACAAGGTAGATCCCTAGGTGTTGATTTTTTTGAATTTGCAGATGAAAGAAAATGATTGGGAATTAGAATTTGAAGGAAGTTTCTTTTCTAGGAAGAGGATTTATATTATCTGTTAAGCTAAAAGAGTTAGAAAAGGGTAGGATTACAAAATTACATCATTTGGAGCATATAATTCAACAACTACTTTTTCAACATATGACTCTTTTTCACCAAAATGATGTGTATCGCTACTACCACCCGCACTTGACCTTAAGTGTAGGGAAACCCTCCCCTTTATCTGTTAAATAAGGGTAGAGTCAGGCTCGTGACTCGAACAAAAACAAGCGCTTATTGGAGGCAACCCAATCTTTTAATTTTATGCATTTTAGGCGTGTCGTGTGATTTTAATTTTTATTATTTTTTCTTATATG
Organism: Tanacetum coccineum; assembly: GCA_026074375.1. Taxonomy (NCBI): domain Eukaryota; kingdom Viridiplantae; phylum Streptophyta; class Magnoliopsida; order Asterales; family Asteraceae; genus Tanacetum; species Tanacetum coccineum. The sequence goes on from BQNB010012143.1 coordinate 51,410, forward strand.
TTTGAATAATATGTGATCATGCTTTGCTTTGTTTTTAACCTCGTCTTAATTGCAATCAAATATATTTTGCATAAAATAAGTGTAGGAGAAAATATCTGATTTTTAAAAACCATTTCAAACATGTAAAATAGATAATTTAAAGTTAATGCATATTTTATGTTTTGTTTGTTTGTTTGTTTGTTTGAGGCATATATTGTATTAATCATTTTCGTGGTTTACGCATTACTTTTTTCAGGAAATAAGTTACAGGATCTTTTTATAGAATTTTTTTTCTAGAAAACGAAAACGCAAAACCTGTCTGGTGTTCTTGACGACGTCAGGGGTAAAACCTGACAGCGTCAGAACTGTAGCAGTGGAGAAATCCGCCACTTTTTTGAAATTTGAAAAGTTATTTTGTTAAATTTCCAAATTTTTTAATTTTCTAGATTTTAAGCCACGATTACATTAATAATAACATTCTATCTTTATCGCTTTATTAGGATTATAGTTTATGATTACATCGGGTTGTATATTATTTATTGTCGATTTTATAGTTGTTTTTATCTTTGATTTCCAGGTTATATTAGATAAGGAGAGTCCAGAAGTTATTTGAATTTTCACTTGGACGATTCTTGGCTGCAGATTTAGCCGGTTTATCTTATTTTTTTCTCTGATATTAAGCAAACCAATGGAGTATTAGTTTCTTTTGTCTTTTATTCATTTTCCCTTTTCTCGTTTTTGAGTACTTTTAGAACATTTGGGACAATGTTCAACTTAAGTGTAGGGAGTAATAAAAGCCTTAGAAACTATTCTTTCATTTGCATTTTCTTTGTCTTCAAAACGATGTGTAATATACCAAAACATAGTTTAGGACGATAATTTAGCCAAAATTTTAAAAACTTTTATGGCATATATCAGTGAAACTGTAGTATTAAGAGCGTCTCATAGATAGGAGTTATATGACTAGCACAAAA
>BQNB010012143.1:56066-79827 GCA_026074375.1 Tanacetum coccineum
TAGCTTATTAGAATATAAGCTTAAAATATGGGATCCAAAAATAAGCTATAAGCATGAGCTTATTTGAAAATAAGCAAAAGTAAAGAAAGAGTACAAGAATAAGCATAAGAAATAAGCATAAATAAAACCAACCTTAATAAAAAGCATCTTCATTAATAAGCTCAAGAGTTACAATAAGCTAAATCTAATAAGCTTCAATAAGCTTTTACAATAAGCCCAAAATATACTACATTATTCTACTCCTAAAACTAACACTACAACTAAAAAAAAACTTAAAAAATACACACACTAAAATTTCACTCTCAAATCTAACACCCCTAACAGCTGCGTGCGTGCTTCATTTTATAGACCAAAGTGGGTGGGGGTATATTCGTCTTTCCAGGTACACAGCCACTCATAATCCAGATCTGAGGGGTATTTTGGTCTTTTTGCACTCCACCAACCGCCTCATTATTGCCCATGATTGGCACACGCCTACCTCAGACTGACTGCTATAGTACCTTGGACTGACACACGCCAGTGCCACGTGTCACCATCTGATTGGTCCAGCCGCCACCTGAACAGTACCTCGTACCTACGTGTACAGTACTTGGTACTGACGTGTACAGTACGTCGTACCTCGTACCTTCCACCTGCACAATCTGACACACAATCATTAGTAGGCCACGTGGCAGGCTGTCATTGGACAGCCGCCATGACGTGGCAGTCCACGTGGCCAGTAAATGCCCGGTCAGCGCCGGTCAATGTCGGCGGTCAACGGTGGTCAACGGTGGTCAACGCTGGTCAACGGTGGTCAACCGTTTCCGGACCACCGTCAACAGCGGCGGTCAATGATGGTCAACGGCGGTGGACCACCGTTGACCACCGCCGGACCACCGGTCAACGGTGGTTGACCGCTAGTCACTCGGCGGGTTTGGGCCGGGTCAATGTCTGGGCTGGGCCGGGTCGGATTGGTAATGGGCTGATATTGGGCCGGGTATTGGGCCAAGTCGGGTCGAGTCACGGGCCGGGTCGGATCATGGGCCGGGTCTGGATCGGGTCCGAGTCGGGTCTGGATCGAGTCCGGGTCGCCACGTGGATAAAGAGACCCTTAGCATGGTTCGAACATGGGACCTTGAGGGTGAAACTATGCACACACAGCCTTACCGCTGTGCTAGTGCATAGTTTCATTAGTTATATGCAAAATCTAATATATAAGCCCATTATATCTTGGTCCAGGTTTATTAAAGATAAAAGGTTCAAACAGAGACAAAAAAGGTTCATAATAAAAAGGTTTAAATATGAAAGGCCGGTACCGTTGGACTCGTTTTTTCGTGCTCTTTCCAATGGTGTGATCGAGGAAGATTCACGACTTCGTTTGGACCTCGATAAATGTGAAAACGTCGTCGAAAGTCACCCGAAAATTACCGTTTTTGCTTCATTTTCAATCCTTTTTACCTGTAAGACATAAAAACACAATACAAACATATTTGCAACATAATTATCTATATTTTAGTGTTTTTAGTCCTTTTATAGTGTTTTACGGGGTACAAAATATGTATATTTTAGCCAATATCAAATCCCCCCACACTAAACCATTGCTGGTCCCTCACGCAATGTAAATAAAACAATACCCGAAAATAAATAACTTTATCCCCTTTTAACTTATGACCCCCTCACAATCAAACAAGAACAGAAAAGGTCCATCAAAAGGTTCAAAAATCATTCAATTCGCAAGCACCCCCGTTTTAACCACTTATTAAATAACTAAAATTAAGATAACAATTTCTATAGAATTTATTTTAAAAGGCTTAAGAATAGGAGTTCGTCATCCTTGACTTTTCACAATCCCCAAACTAAGCTTAAAACGAAATCACTGCTAAGTACAAGTTAGGATGCTAACACTACTCATATTTGTAACTTGTAAACTTTTCACTCCCGACAATTATTATTTATTAGGTGAATGTGCTATTTCGAATTTCAACCATGGATCAACGTTTATGCAAAAACTATGCTTCACGTTCCACCCGAGAAGATTGATTTTGAAGGCGAGATCATCCCATGTAGCGATTTTCGTCTCGGCACATCCCAACCTCATCGGCTAAGTGACCGGGCTTTTGACACCTCACGGAGACTAGTATCGGGACTCACGGACCTTCGGTTTCAAAATCTCTAAGGTTTTCCGTTTACACATATCTTATTTGAAAAATCAAAATCGTAAAACGAATTAGTCTTAGTTCAAAATCATATTTAAATTTAATAAAATTAATTTTCCACTTACTAAGCATCATAAACTATTAAACCTCGGTTCTTTAGAAGGCTACAACATCGGTCACGCCTCTGACACGATGTAGCAAACATATTTCGACTTTAGATTATTATCATTATTATATTTTTATTTATATATATATATATATATATATATATATATATATATATATATATTTTTTTTTGCTATAATCATAATATATCACCGGTGCCTTTTATCTCGAAGCCACATCGATAGCGAGTCGACAAGAGGTTATTCTACTTATTATGACACCGGCCCCCACCTTATATGAAGACTTCAACATCGGCCACGCCTCCGACAAGATGAAATAATATGGCGAAGATATTTATTCTGCTTATTAATTTTTATTTATTTATTTGCAAAATTAATCGAAGAGAAATTACAATTTTAGAAAATTCAAATATAAATTTGAACTAGACTAAAATTTATGATATGACTGCATTCTTTATTTAATAAATAGTTGATTTAAGTCTAATTTTTCAAAGATAGCACGTATTTTTAATCCAATTAGAAGCTTACAGGGGAAACGCAGGGCAAATTACATACATGAGCTTTAAGATTTCCATAATAATCCTCTGTTTTGAATCCAACTTCTACTTAAACACTATCATTTTTTTGTTCTTTGCAAAAATTTTAAAGTTAAGCAACGTAAGTCTAAAAAGCTAAGGGAAAGCTAGAGTTTTAAACTCGGTCAAATCAAAAGCTACCTAATTCTACGGGCGTGCTTATTACTAACATTTTTATATTTTAATCATTTCATTTTATTTTATTATTTTTTTTATCATAATAAAATTTTTAAAATTTTGGTCAAAACGGGGTTGTGCGGGACACAACAAGGCATAGGTATGATCACATTTCGATAGAAATCCCCCTACACTTAGAATGGAACATTGACCTCAATGTTCAAAAATATTAGATTTTACCCCCACACTTAGGAACGAAAAAGGCAAATGCAAAAAAAGTCCAAGTGGTGAAGGGAAGCACAATAATAGTCTGATCAGGAATTAAGGATTCCAAAATAGCAAAGATCGATGACCGGAACGATTGGAGGGATTGAAAACGAGCAGGGTATTATGGATCTTAAGGAATCCTGCAAAAACGATACCACAAACCATAGAAAGAAGCACGCCCCCACACTTAGGCTATAAAATCACACGCTTATTTATTAAGAAAAGAAAATAGAAAGAAGAAAAGACACGGGTTGCCTCCCGAGAAACGCTTATTTTTGTTAACCGAGTCTTGAGCCTGACTCGATCCCCCACACTTGAGCTTGGTCAAGGAGGATAGAAATTGGAGATACGAACATCCAAGGAGGAATGTTCCTCCGAAATCAATCATCGGGCTTTCATGAAAAATTCAAAGTGATTTTGGCCCGAGCCAGATAAGAATAGAGAAGAGAAAATACGGTTGAACACATTTCCTCGTTTTCGGATGATAAGGGAGCAAAAGGTCAAACACTGGCAATGGTGGGTTAGGTGGGCAAATATTAGGCTACGAAACATCGTGTCAGAATGTCACCCACCACTTCTTAGTAACAACTCCGCATCGGGTTCAAAATTAAAGCAATCTCAACATCAGGTGTTCCGGAGGAGGACGGGGGAGAGATGATCATCGCATAATTGATCTAGAGAAATGACTCATTTTTGGGATGGGGAGGAATCATTGCTAAGCAATTCTTCAAGAAAAAACGAATATCCCCTTCCGAGTTCATAGTCGTCGATCTCATGCCGGTGGATCGAGTCATCTGGAAGCAAGAAATAAGCGACACTCCTCCATAAGAGAGTCACTATTCATCAACGGGGATGGAGGTGGAGAGAGTGGACTCGAATCATATCGCAATTTCAAAATTACGTTCTTCAAGCGGTCGAGGAAGAGAAAATTCATCAAAAATAGAATCGATATCTTTGTAGAATCAATCGGAGAGTCACGATTTAGTAGAGATTCTAAAAGATCCGATTCGGCGTTAAAGCAAGGTTTATCAATTCCCGGTGGAATTGGAATGTCAACATCTAAATCCTTTTGATTAGGAAGAATTTTCTCATTAGTGATAATTTCATCGTCAAGATCGTAAAGAGGATTGTGAAAGTGAGTTGAGTGCCCATCAATGATTGCGTATAACCGGCCTACTCACATCTCCTTTCTCCCACGTCCGCGCCCAGCGCACGCTCTTCCGCCTCTTCGCGATCTCCGCTCACCAATAGATTTCTCTACGTGACGATGTTATTCCACCATCTAGAAACTACGCGAAAAGGGGAAAATCCATTTCGCAAAAAGGATGGAATTTTATAAAATTTCTCCAATCCTCTTTGTACGATCTTTGCGATGAAAGTTATCACTAGATGAGAATATTTTTTCCTAATCAAAAGGATTATTTTAAAGATGTTGGACATTCCAATTCCACCAGGGAATTGATATAAACCTTGCTTTAACCCGAATCGTATCTTTTTAGAATCCCTACCAAATTCGTGATGACTCTTCCGATTGATTCTACAAAGATCGATTCTATTTTTGATCGAATTTTTCGCTCTTCCTCGACGCTTGAAGAACGTTAATTTTTAAAATTTGGGGGGGGGGGGGGGGGCGGATATGTATTGTCAGTCTCTCTCTGCTCACCTCCTATCCCCCGTTGAGGATTAGTGACTCTCTTATGGAGAAGGTCGACTTCGATTTTTGCTTCGATGACTCGATGCCACAGGCATTGAGATCGTCGTCTATGACTCGGAAGGGATATTTCCTGTTTTCTTGAAGAATTGCTTAGCAAATGATTCCCCCTACCCTTCCCAAAAATGAGTTCTTTTCTCTTTGATATTTTGAAGATCATCTCTTTCCCCGTCCTCTCGGAACCACCGGATGTTGAGATTTGCTTTAATTTTGAACCGATGGCGGGAGGTTACTCTAGAAAGTGGTGGGTGTACAATGATTTCTGAACAACGATGTTCGCTAATTTGCATAATCATGTAGCCCACCTAAACACCACATCTTGTCACCGTGTTTTGACCTTCTGCTCCCGTTTTCATACCGAAAACGAGGACAAGGTGTTCAGAAACCTGGTATTTTCTTCTTCTCCTTTCTTATTCTTGTATTCGGCCAAAAAATCACTTTTGATTTTTCTTGAAAGTCGATGATGATTTCGTGGAGGGAAAGCACTTCCTCACTTGGAATGTTCCCGTATCTCCGCTTTACTCATCGCTCTTGACCAGTCTCAGAGTGTGGGGAGATCGAGTCAGGCTTAAGGACCCCTCGGTTACAAATTAAGCGTTTCTGGAAAGGCAAACCGTGTCGTTTTTTCCTTGTCAATTTTCTTTTCTAATAAATAAGCGTGTGATGTGATTATAGCCTAAGTGTGGCGTGAGTGCGTTGATTTCTATGGTTTGTGGTATTCGTTTTTTTGCAAGGATTGCCGTAAGATCTCATGAAGGGACCCGTGCTCCGTATTCAATCCTTCCAATCGATCCGTAAGTCTCGCGATCTTTGCTTATTTTGGAATCCTATCCTGTTTCATGAATATTATTGTGTTCCCTTTTACACACTTGGAATTTTTGTGATTTGCTTTTTGTTACTAAGTTGTGGGGGTAAAATTTAATATTTAGTGAACCTTTGAGTCAATGTTCCTTTCTAAGTGTAGGGGGATTTCTAAATGCGAAATGTGATATTACTATGCTTTGTTGTGTCCCGCACAAACCCCGTTCTTTGACCAAAATTTAAAAATTTATTATGATAATAAAAAATAATAAGAAATAAAATTGAAATGATTAAAATATAAATATGTTAGAATAAGCAGGGCCGTTAGAATTCGTGCTTTCTTGATGTTTTGATTTGACGAGTTTAAAACTCTAGCTTTCCTTAGCTTTTAGACTTAGCGTCTCTTGCTTAACTTTAAATTTTGCAAGAACGAAAAATGATAGTGTTAAGTAGAAGTTGGATGCTAAACAAGGATTGTTTGGAAATCTTAAGAGCTCATGTATGTAATTTGTCGCCTTTTCCTCTGTTAAGCTTTAATTTGATTATAAAAACGTGCTATCTTTGAAAATTAGACTTAAATCAACTATTTTTGAATAAAGAATGCAGTCGATATCAATAAATTTAGTCTTAGTTCAAATTTATATTTGAATTTTCTAAAAATGTAATTTCTCTTCGATTAATTTTGCAAATAAATAAATAAAAATTAATAAGTAGAATAAATATCTTCGCCAGATTACTTCATCTTGTCGGAGGCGTGGCCGATGTTAAAGTCTTCATATAAGGTGGGAGCCGGTGTCATAATAAGTAGAATAACCTCTTGTCGACTCGCTTATCGATGTGGCTTCGAGATTAAATGGCCACGGTTGATTATTTTATGTTATGCAAAAAAAAATTATTAAATTAAATTTTGTATGAAAAAAAATATAATTAATAATAAATAAGATTATATTAATTATGATAATAATCAAGGTCAAAATATGTTTGCTACATCTCGTGTCGGAGACGTGCGCGATGTGAGTAGCCTTCTAAGATGACCGAGGTTTAGATATAGTTTATGGTTGTTAGTAAGTGGAAAATTATTTTTAGTTAAATTTAACTTTGCTTTTGGACTAAGACTAATTCGTTTTCGGATTGTGATTTTTTTAAATAAGATATGTGTACCGGGAATCCGTTATGAGATTTGAAACCGAGGTCCCTGTGGTTCCCGATACGCAGTTGCTGAAAGGTGTCGCAAAAGCTTATCCGCGTACTTAGAGCCTAGTGAGGCGTTAGATGTGCGCGAGACGAAAAAGCGTACAGGATGATCTCGCCTTCAAAATCAATATTCTTAGAGTAGGAAAGTGAAGCTTAGTTTTTTGCAACATAAGCGTTGTCCATGGTTGAAATTCGGAATAATAGCACATTCACCCTAAAATAATTAATATTTGTGGGATGTGGAAAGTTTACAAGTTACGCATATGAGGTAGGTGTTACATCCTAACTTGTACTTAGCAGTGATTTCGTTTTAAGCTTAGTTTGGGGATTGTGAAAAGTCAAGGATGACGAACTCCTATTCTTAAGTTTTTTTTTAAATAAATTTTATAAAAATTATTATCTTAGTTATTATTATTTAATAAGTGGTTAAAAGCGTGGGGCTTGCGAATTAGATGTTTTTTGAACCTTTTGCTGGGACATTTTCTGTTCTTGTTTGATTGTGAGGGGGTCCTAAAGTTAAGGGATATACGTTATTTATTTTAGGGTATTGTTTTTACATTGCGTGAGGGAACAGCAATGGTTTAGTGTGGGGGGATTTGATATTGGCTAAAATATACATATTTTTGTACCCCGTAAAACACTATAAAAGGACTAAAAACACTAAAATATTAGATCATTATGTATGCAAATTGTTTTGTCTTGTGGTTATTATGTCTTACAGGTAAAAAGGATTGAAAACGAAGCAAAAAACGGTAATTTTTGGGTGACGCTTTCGACGATCGTGTTCCATTTATCGAGGTTCAAACAATAAGTGAATAATTCCTCGTTCACCCTTGGAAAGAGCACGAAAAACGAGTCAACGATTGTGCAGTGCAGGTGGCAGGTCACGAGGTACGGAGGTTTGTACACGTCAGTAACCAGGTACTGTACACAGTCAGTACGATCGGTACCTTTTCAGGTGGCCTCGGCTGGACCAATCAGAGGGTGACACGTGGCACTTGCGTGTGTCAGTACGAGGTACTGTAGCAGTCAATCCGCGGTAAGGCGTGTTTCTTTTAGTGATGACCAATCATGTGGCAATAATGAGGCGGTTGGTGGAGTGCAAAAAGACCAAAATACCCCCCAGATCTGGATTATGAGTGGCTGTGTACCTGAAAAGACGAAAATACCCTCACCCACTTTGGGCTATAAATTTACAACAAGCATAGTCCAGGTCGGAGATTGGAGAGTGTTATATTTAGATTATTTCAAAATAGTGTGTAGGTTAGTTTTTATGAGTAGTATTTAATTTAGTTTTGTTATATTGCTATAGCTTTTAAGTTATTATTTGCTTATTTAATCAACTCTTTGAGCTTTATTAATGGAGATGCGGTTTTTTTATTAAGGTTTTGTTTTGTTACAGTTTTTTATTTTTATTGCTTATTTTCATGCATATTTTCTACTTATTTTCTTTTGACTTATTGTAAATAAGCTCATGTTATGCTTTTTTTTTTTTGATCCCATCGCTTAAGCTTTTTCTCAATAAGCTATTCAATAGCTTATTTAGGTAGCTTATTTTTATATTGTTTACGATTGTAGAGCTTTTCGAGTAAGCTTATTTTAGCTTATTTTTCGACTGTTCTTTGTATTCAAGTTATATTATATTTATATCTATGGAATATCTAATCCTTAAAATATACCCGATCGAGTTCACTTGGTTGAAACACCTTTAGTTTCGGGTGATTTGATCAAAACATAATAGGCCTTATATTTTTAGCTTTTTTTCTCGCATAAAATTTGTGCTTTTAATTCTAGCTTTGTTTTCTTAGATCTAAATCTTAAATATACCCGATCCAAAGAAAGTTCACTTGATTGAAAACAACGTTGTTTCGGGTGGATTTAGATCTAAAGTTTTCATCTTTTTATTAGCTTATTTTGTTTTAACTTTTCATGTCTTATTTCTTATTCCATCCTTCTACATCTACGGCGGAGGCGTAAGGGTCTTATTTATAGGTTTAATAATAATAAAAGTTTTGCTCTTTTATAGTTTTTATGAAAGTAATTAGTAGATAAAAGTTGAACCTTTATTTGCTAATTAGTGAAGTAAAAGCTTTAAAGTGAATAAACTTTTATTTGTTTTTAAAGATTGTAAGCATCGGGTGGTTTTATCATCATTGCCGGATTTCTTCATTCGGGTTACCCTTTTTCCCTTTTTAATACTAGTAGTTTAGGAATTATTAGCTTAAAATGTTTATGGTTTGATTCTTTGATGTTGCTAGTTTATGTGTTATGATTAGTGAGTAGTTCATCTAGTGCTTGCTAAAAAAGTGATTAGTGTGATTTGGAATTTAAGTGCGGGTTTTAAAAAGGTTTAAAAAAATTATTAGTCATTAGAATTTTCAAATTTAAATATCGTCATTACTTTTAATTGCAATTTAATTACTTGTCATTTTTTTAAATAAAAGCACTTTACTTTACTTGTCATTTAATTTTTTAAAATTTTGTTTTCGAAGGGATTTTAATTCGTTAAACCTTAAACCCGCACTTAATGAACATTTTACGTCACTTAGCAAGCATTGTCTCATTTATCTCTTTTAGATCAATTTTAGAATAATCTTGTAGTTTTTTAATCTTACAATTAATATTAGATTATATCCAAAACTTTTGATTCCTTTTATATGCTTTCCATTTTTGTAGATTTAGAAAACAAAACAAACACAAAAACTTAGTGAGAATTCAAGCTCGATTTCACAACTTGAACGTAAATTTCATTCAATTCGCGCCGAGGAAACGGACCCGGGAGGTTTGTGATAATTGCTTTGGTTAAAAGCGATTTTCTAGAACCCGACGGAAAATACTTACTATACTATTATTGATTATCCTCCTTATTATTACGTATTTATATATTATATATATGTGTGTGTGTTAATTTGGACGTGATCAATTTTTGGCGCCGCTGCCGGGGAGAGGTGTAGCGATTTTTACGGGATTGTTCGTGTTCGAGCCTTGAAGATCCTTTCTTCGGGAAGTTTATTTTCGTTCTTATAAAAATATAAAAATCCAAAAATATTTTTATTTCCATTTTATTTTCTTTTATAGCAAAAATTTATATAAAAAAACTATCTTTAAAATATATATATATATATATATATAAACAAAGTTGGTAAAAGAACACCAACATATAATACCTTCAATTGAGGTATTATCATAAATAAGTTCCGGTGAACTTGAAAAGTTCCCAAATCGAACCAAAGATTCAAAAACTTACCATTTGTGTCACTTACGAAGTACGGCTCACCTTGAAAAGCAATTTTTGAGAGCTACCGTGAAGTAAGTTGATTATTTGGTTTTAAGTTGTCTTCCGTGTATCCGTTTAAAATAGATTGTTAAATTTTTTTTTTAAAAATAAATATAAAACCACAAAAATAATCTTCGTAACCTAAAATTCGTTTAATTCTTTCTCTTATCCTCTAATTGTTTAATTCTTAATGTCGGCATTTGGGCTTTATCCGGGAGGTTTTTGATAATTGCTTTGGTTAAAAGCGATTTTCTAGAACCCGACGGAAAATATTTACTATACTATTATTGATTATCCTCCTTATTATTACGTATTTATATTATATATATATATATATATATATATAATATAAAATATTATATATATATATATATATATTATATATATATATATATATGTGTGTGTGTGTGTGTGTGTGTGTGTGTGTGTGTGTGTGGTGTGTTAATTCGGACGGATCAATTTTTTGCGCCGCTGCCAGGGAGAGGTGTAGCGATTTTTACGGGATTGTTCGTGTTCGAGACTTGAAGATCCTTTCTTCGGGAAGTTTATTTTCGTTCTTATAAAAATATAAAAATCCAAAAATATTTGTATTTCCATTTTATTTTCTTTTATATAAAAATTTAAAAAAAAAAAAAATATATATAAAAAAATAAAAAAATAAAAAAATAAAAAAATATCCTAAAAAAATATATAAAAATAAACAAAGTTGTTAAAAAAACACCAACATATAATACCTTCAATTGAGGTATTATCATAAATAAGTTTCGGTGACTTGAAAAGTTCCCAAATTCCAACCAAAGATTCCAAAAACTTACCATTCGTGTTCACTTACGACGTACGCTCACCATGAAAAGCAATTTTTGAGAGCTACCGGGAGTAAGTGATTATTTGGTTTTAAAGTTGTCATCCTGTATCCGTTTTAAAATAGATTGTATATAAAAAATTAAAATAAATATAAACCTCAAAATAACTTCGTAACCAAAAATCCGTTTAAAATTTCATTCCGTCTTATCCCTAATTGTTTAATTTCTTCGACAAAATTGTCATTTTTTTCAAAAACCTTGCTACGAGTTGTGGAGAGCCCATTTGTCGGTTCATTTTGTCCACGATGTAATCCGAATTCTTTCGACAACATCTCTGAATTTTTCCCGCACAACCACATCAACAATATTGCCATATTTTTGACAATAATTGTGGTAACAATCATTACGACGGTTTCGATTGTCCATCACGTGTTTCGTTTAATTTTGAACCGGAACCGTGTAACAATCAAGACTTTAGTGATAATTATGAACCTTATGATTTGCAAAATGAATGTCAATATATTTGTTGTACCATTTGTGGTGATTTACATGACGATTCTCAATGTACACAATTATGGTGCGATCATGGTGAGCCGATTTGCGAAAATTGTGGGGGATATCATATGGATTATCAATGTACTCAAGCCGAAGAGATAGAACGACAACGGGAAATCGAGTACATGAGGAAATGATGCAAATGTTGCGAGAAATGATTAAAATACAAGAAGAGAAACGAATTTATGAGGAAGCCGCGAGGCAAGAAGATGAGAAACGAATCGCCATAGAAAAGGAGGTCGCGGATTAGAAGAAGCTAAACGTAAAAGTCAAAGAGTGCTAAATATCGAAGAAAACTCTATTCCACAACTACTATTCGTTCAAAAAATCACGAATTGATCCGACTTAATAATTTCACAGTTTTCCTATAAACGTATTCTTATCGGATTTTATTCCACCCGTCAACTCGCTCCAAACGTAAAACCGTTATCTCTCTAAAAATGGAGATAAGCATCTTGACACTCAAAAGAAAGGTTTCACTGAATCAAGTGTTTAAAGACCTATTCCAATCCCAAGTGAGTCCGACGTTATTTCCGACGGTGATTGTGATGATGATTATCAAAAAACGGTTTGATTTAATAGTTCAACAACTTTGGAATGCCTTCCATTAGATGAAAATAATAAAAATAAGGGAATGTTATAATAATTAGGCCCATCCACAATCACAACCGAACTTACCCTGAATCCCGGACTCTCTCATAATGGAGGATGAGCATCTCGACACTATTCCGGTAACGGAATCGGCTAACACAATCAAGTCTAGTGTTGAAGAGCTTGTCCCTACCCCAAGTGAGTCCGCGGATTTATCCGATGATGAAAGAGAGTGTGATGTGCCCGTTAATGATGAATCTTCTCCGATGGGTTAAGATTGTGATAGAACATTCAAGATTAGATAGTGATACAGTTGTGGATGTGTGTTGGGGTTCAGTGGGATTTCTTGACCCTTCACCCACTTCTGCTTAATGATACATTCCCTTTCATCCAATCTTAATTAATCTCCCCTTAAACAATACTTTAGAGATTAAGTAATCCAATGCTAGCAATCAGAAAGTTAAACCTGCTAACATCAAAAGCCTTTGTGAGAAGATCTGCAACATTATGGTCTATATGAATCTTGATCACTTAAATCAACTTCTTCTCATAAGAATCTTTGATGAAATGGTGCCTTATTTCAATGTACTTGGTTTTAGAATGAAACACTGGATTATTCACAATACAAATGATGCTTTCATTACCAATGTGAATCTTGGTGTTCATGAAGTTAAACCCATCATCAAGCATAGGGGTGAGCATCGGTCCAAAACCGGACCGGACCGGCCAAGACCGGACCAGACCGAGACCGAATTGGTGTAAAATGCCAGACCGAGGACTGGACCAAAATGGTACGGTCCGGTTTGGTTTTCGGTCCGACCCAGTCCTACAAGGCATAATGTTTGGGTTTTTTGGTAAGACCGACTGGACCGGACCGGACCGACGGGACTGAAGACCGAATTGGTCTAAAACGCCGGACCAAGGACCGGACCAAAATATGTTTGGTTCGGTCTGGTCGATCCGGTTTTTCAGTCCGGTCTGGTCGAATGGTCTGTATGCTCAACCCTAATCAAGCATTTGATTTTGGATCCATAACACCTGCCCACAGCAATTAGCAGCAGCAACATACTCTGCTTTAGTAGTAGAATTGGCAACTATAGTCTGCTTCTTACATTGCCATGAAATCAACCTTTGCCAAGAAATTGACAACCTCTTGTTGTGGATTTCCTATCAAGGCTAGCTCCAGCATAATCACTATCAAAGAAAGCTTCCAAGTCAAATAGAAAATCCCTAGGATACCAAAGGCCTAATTTAGGCTGTCCTTTTAAGTATCTAAAGATCCTCTTTACTACATGAAGGTGTGAGACTTTAGGAGTAACTTAAAACCTTGCACAAGCACAAACAGCAAACATTATGTCAGGTCTAGAAGCTGTTAAGTACATCAATGATCCTATCATTGATCTATATAAGTGAACATCCACATCTTTAGCTTCTTCATCCTTGAGCAATGCTTTGTTAGTCTCAATTGGAGTGCTTGTTTTCTTTATAGTGACAAAATCAAACTTCTTCAATATATCAGCCACATACTTATCTTGGCTGATGAAGATTCCATCATCTTTCTGCATGACTTGCAACCCTGAGAAGAAAGTGATCTCCCTTATAGAACCCATCAAGAATCTCTTGTGCATCATCTGCTCAAATTCAACACATAAAGACTTCTTTGTAGACCCAAAGATGATATCATCAACATACACCTGTACTAATAGGATATCACCTCTATCCTTCTTGATGAACAAATTTTTATCTATAGTGCCTCTTCTGTATCCATTTTCCAATAGGTAGGTAAACATGGTCTTATACCAGGCTTTAGGAGCTTGATGTAGACCATATAAAGCTTTTTCTACCTTATAAACCTTATCAGGGAACTGTGGATCTTCAAAACCATAAGGTTGGCACACATATACCTCCTCTTCAATAGCACTCTTTACATCCATCTGGTACACAATAAGTCTCATAAATGATGCATAGGCCAAAAATAACCTGATTGCTTCAATCCTAGCAACAGGAGCAAAAAACTCATCATAATCAATTCCTTCTTCTTGGGTATAACCTTGTGCAACCAGTCTTGATTTGTTTCTAACTACAATTCCTCTCTCATCTTTCTTGTTTTTATACACCCACTTAGTTCCAATAGCCCTCTTGCCTTTTGGAAGATCTACCAGATTCCAAACCTTTTGAAGTTTAAATTGCAGATGCTCCTCTTGCATTGCTTCTATCCAGCTTGGATCTGTCAAGGCTTGTATCACCTTTTTGGGTTCTATTTGTGAGAGAAAATAGGCAAATAAGCAGTTTTAATAATCTTTGTGATTTGTTCTCCTCTGCTTTTTAATGTAGCTCACCAAACCAAGTTCTTCAATATTTTGTTGTAACATCCTTCTTGTTAGTGGAGCTAAATGCAAATCTCTAATTATTTGCTCAATTGGATGATCTTTGTGAATTCTTGTTGTGGGAATAGAACTGACATTCATGGTTGTTTCCAAGTTGTTGAGGTCAGCTTCTGCACCCACTTCTTCTCTATCATCATATGCATCATCAAATATGCCAGTTGCTTCCAAAGATTGCATACTTGGATCATTAGGAATAGGACTAGCAGTATTAATATTTGAGCTACCAGTATTAATATTTTCACTGGCAGTATTAATACTTGGCCCAGCAGTATTAACATCTTGAGTACTGCTATCAATCCTTTCTTGATCATCAGCATTATCAAAACCTTGTCCAGCAGTACTAACAGATGGATTAACAGTAGAAACTCTGTTAGTGTTGTTAGCATAACCTTCTTTCTGTTGAACAAGCAAATTATCCAATTTAGCTCTGAAATCTTGCACATGTTGGTCATCTTCTTTATTTGAAGCTCCTTCTTCCTTTTCTTGACCATTTCTTTCACTTAAATCATCATCTCCTTTTCCTGGTACCTCATCGGCATCCTTATTATCTGTGCTCGGAGAACTTAAAGAGAGTGGAGAATTAGAAAGCATGAGTGGTAGCAGTATGTATTCATGATCAAATGCTTTCTCATATCCAGCTTGCTCTGCATTAACATTTGTCTCTATAAATGCATCACCATTAGTTTGATTTCCTTCAGTAACTGGCTCATAATTCATAGATTTTTTCAGTGAACCAATATCAAAGAGCCATTCTGGACCACTCCCTGCAACATTGGGTTTGTTTTCAAGGAAGTTTATGTGCAAATTCTCCTCTACCTTCCTAGTTCTAGTGTTAAATACCCTAAAAGCCTTGCTATTTATAGAGTATCCAACCAAGAACCCCTCATCAGCCTTGATATTGGCTAAAATATACATATTTTGTACCCCGTAAAACACTATAAAAGGACTAAAAACACTAAAATATAGATAATTATGTTGCAAATATGTTTGTATTGTGTTTTTATGTCTTACAGGTAAAAATGATTGAAAACGAAGCAAAAACGGTAATTTTCGGGTGACTTTCGACGACGTTTTCACATTTATCGAGGTCCAAACGAAGTCGTGAATATTCCTCGATCACACCATTGGAAAGAGCACGAAAAAACGAGTCCAACGATTGTGCAGGTGGCAGGTACGAGGTACGAGGTACTGTACACGTCAGTACCAGGTACTGTACACGTCAGTACGAGGTACTGTTCAGGTGGCGGCTGGACCAATCAGATGGTGACACGTGGCACTAGCGTGTGTCAGTACGAGGTACTGTAGCAGTCAGTCCGAGGTAGGCGTGTGCCAATCATGGGCAATAATGAGGCGGTTGGTGGAGTGCAAAAAGACCAAAATACCCCCCAGATCTGGATTATGAGTGGCTGTGTACCTGAAAAGACGAAAATACCCTCACCCACTTTGGGCTATAAATACAACACGCAGTACCAGAGATAGGGAGATTGGAGAGTGTTAGATTTAGATTATTTTCAAAATAGTAGTGTAGGTTAGTTTTTAGGAGTAGTATAATTTAGTTTTAGCTTATTGTATAAGCTTTTTAAGCTTATTATTTGCTTATTGTAATCAACTCTTTGAGCTTATTAATGAAGATGCTTTTTATTAAAGGTTTGTTTTGTTAATGTTTTTATTTTTATTGCTTATTTCTCATGCTTATTTTCTACTCATTTTCTTTTGCTTATTTTCAAATAAGCTCATGCTTATAGCTTATTTTTTTGGATCCCATCTCTTAAGCTTATATTCTAATAAGCTACTTCAATAGCTTATTTAGACTAGCTTATTTTATATTGTTTTCGATTTAGAGCTTTTCGAGTGAGCTTATTTTAGCTTATTTTTCGATTGCTTATTTTTATTCAAGCTTATTTTATATATATATATATATATACCCGATCCGAGTTCACTTGATTGAACACCTTAGTTTCGGGTGGATTTAGATCTAAAAATAATAGATCTTATATTTCTAGCTTATTTTCTAGCATAAAATTTTTGCTTTTTTTTAATAATGAGGCGGTTGGTGGAGTGCAAAAAGACCAAAATACCCCCCAGATCTAGATTATGAGTGGCTGTGTACCTGAAAGGACAAAATTGCCCCCACCTACTTTGGGCTATATAAAGAGCACGCAGCTGTGTTAGATTAGAGTGTTAGATTTTAGGAAGATTTTTAGTGTGTGTATTTTTTTTAAGTTTATTTTTTTTAGTTGTAGTGTTATTAGAGAGTAAGAATAAAATTATTTATTTTGGGCTTATTGTAAAAGCATATCAGCAAGCTCATTACATCTAGCCTTATTGTAACTTTTGACTTATTAATGAAGAAGTTTATATCAAAGGCTGGTTTTTTAGCTTATTATTTTTTGCTTAATTCTCTTGTACCCTTTTCATTATTTCTTGTTTAGCTAATTTCCAAATAAGTTCATAGCTTATAGCTTATTTTTTGACCCATCTCTTAAGTCTTATATTCTCCGCCTTCCATAGCTTATTAAGACTAGCTTTACTTTTATATAGTGTTTTGACTTAGAGCACTTCGAGTGAGCTTATTTTAGCTTATATTCGATTGCTTATATTTTATTCAAGCTATATATTCTATTATATATATACGATCTAAATTTTAAATATACCCCGATCCCCTATGTTTCACTTGTTGAACACCTTAGTTTTCGGGTGATTAGATACTAAAAAATAATCAGATCTTATATTCTAGCTTATTTTCTAGCATAAAGTTTGTGTTTTTTTAATTCTAGCTTATTTTATTAGATCTAAATTCTAAAATAATACCCGATCCAGTTCACTTGACATTGAACAACTTAAGTTTTCTAGGTGGATGTTAGATCTACTCTAGTTTTCATCTTTTTATTAGCTTATTTGTTCTAAAACTTTTCATGTCTTATTTCGTTATTGCCATCATTCTCATTTAAGGCCGAGCTTAAGGGTCTTATAAGTGTTATATATAGAGATTGAGTCTGATCTTTCATAGTTTTATGAAAGTAATTTAGTAGATAAAGTTGACACCTTTATTTGCTAATTAGTGAAGTAAAAGCTTTAAAGTGATAAACTTATTTGTTTTTATTAAGTTTGTAAGATTTGGGTGGTTTTGTATATCATTGCGGTTCTCTTCATTCGAGTTACCCTTTTTTCCTTTTTAATTCCCTTTTTAATACTAGTAGTTTAGAATTATTAGCTTAAAATGTTTATGTTTGATCTTATGATTGTTGCTAGTTTATTTGTTATGATTAGTGAGTAGTTCATTAGTGCTTGCTAAGTGATTAGTGATTTGGAATTTAGGTGCGGGTTTAAAAAGGTTTAAAAAATTAATAGTCATTAGAATTTTCCAATTTAAATACCGTCATTTATTTTTAATGCAATTTAAATACTTGTCATTTATTTTATTTTAAAAAGCATTTTACTTTACTTATCATTTAATTTCTTAAAACTTGTTTTCGAAGGATTTTAATTCGTTAAACCTAAACCCGCACTTAATGAACATTTCACGTCACTTAGCAAGCATTTTCGTCATTAATTTCCTTTAGATCAATCTTAGTATAATCTTGTAGTTTTTAATCTTAAAATTAATATTAGTTTAAAAATAGTTTAAATCCAAAAGTTTAGTTTCCCTTTTATATGTTTTCCCTTTTAGTAGATTTAGAAAACCAAACCCAAAAACTTAAGTGATAATCAAGCTCGATTTACAACTTGAACGTAGATTTCCATTCACTTCTCGCCGAGGAAACGACCCGGGAGGTTTTTGATAATTGCTTTGGTTAAAAGCGATTTTCTAGAACCCGACGGAAAATACTCACTATACTATTATTGGCCTATCCTTATTATTACGTATTAATATATATTATATATGTTTATATACGTGTAGTTTGGACGTGACCAAGTATCATAATCTGGAACATGATGAGATGGTCAAATGTATATTCAATTTAGGAAAGAATAAGGCAGGTGTTGGAATGAAGATTCCAAACTGGATGATAACTAATGAGATGAAGCTCACGGACAATTATAAAATGTATGCTAAAGTGTTTAGGGTAGATGTTCTTATGAATCAGTCACAGCCGATTGAGTTTACCTAGGAAACGCATAGGACAACTAGCACCCCTAAGACACCTAACCCTGCTGTAGATGAAAGAGAATCAAGTGCTCAACAAAAGTCTACTGTTATTAGACTTTGTATTCCACCGAGATGATCAACTCGACTAACTCCACCAACACCGATCACGTCTGTTGTTGAGGCTGAAGACATAATCTTACAAGATATAATTCAACTAAGTATTGTTGAGCAGAAAAGTCGTGATGATCTTGAAGCAAAGCAAAATGTCAAAAAGATTAAAGAGCACTTGATAGCTGAGGATATTGAGAAATTGGTGGAAGGAACGAAGAACATAAAAGAAAATAAGGTTGATAATATTATTCTTGATAATCAAAATGAACCTGGCACTAGGTTAGAATCCAGGAGTTATAAGGAAAGTATAGATGTAGAGATAACTACTGCTTTACAACTTGTCAATGTTAATGAAGAGGAGGAAGAGTCAGCAGAGGATGCTTATGAGTTAAAAAGAAGGGAAAAGGGAAGAATGTAGAGGAGGCTAGGAATACACCAATCCCCACACCAATTAGATCCCCTAGGATTCATTATACTCTCATATCTTAAGATATTGAGAAACTTTAGGAATTGACGGTACATGATCCACCACCTTCATCTTCTACACCATCATCATCTTCATCCAAATCATCTGCTACACAACGTCTCTTATCCTTATTCAAACCTAACACTGGATGTTTCAAATGATACAAGAATTTCTTTCTTGAACTACAAGGATGCTACGGCTATTTATTTAGACATCTAAAGACTAGGTTCCTGGCAAGACAGAAGTTTAATGTACTTGCTCAACATTTACAAGAAGTCATGGAAGAGTCATTGCCCAAAATGGTAGATGATCATGTCAAAGAACTTACCAAGACACAATTCCAATATATGTTACACAAGGGCTTATAATGGAAAGACTACAGAATCAAGCTGATGTGGACAAGATGATTGCTGATGCACTGCATGTTGGGTTCAGTTCCTGAGCCCTTCAGTCTTTCAGTAGATTTAAACATAAAATCCCCTAAGTGTTTCTCAAACTGAAGGTTTTCAGTTTGAGTCGCTGAAGTTTCTTCAGCGTCAGCTCTTCAGGTCCTTAGAAGATTAGGAAGTATCTTCACTTCATTTTATGCAGCGATACAGAAACTGAAGAAGGTCTCTTGGAAAGAGCTTCAGTTCAGCTTGGTTGATAATTCCAAGCTGGGCGTAGTTTATCTCCTTAACAGAAGTTAAAACATGTTGTTTCACTTCTAGAATGTTTACAAGGCGAGAAAAAGATTGCTTTATGTCAAAAGGAATAAATCAATCTCCTTGGGAAAGTAACTTCTAAAGTTGGTATAGAAGTATAACAACTTTCCTCAAGGGACTATACCTAGTACTAGAAAAGCAAACGTGCATTAAATGGTAGTTCAACCACCCATTTAATGCTTGCCACGTAGTGTAGGTTAAACTTGTAAACCCTAATCCCTTTGCCTATAAAAGGAAAGGGATTCCCAGAGTAAATGTCATCTCTTCCAATTAATGTGATACACATTGAAGAGTTCATTTATCTCTCAAACAAACTGAACGGTACTACTAAACGCTGAAGCTTCAGTTTAGTCATAAGTAGTTTGTTTTCTAACTCTATTAACTTTGGTTAGAGTTTAAGTTTGAAGGAGATAAAACCCTAATTGTCATTCAACCACCTTGTTATTCTGCAAGCAAAGTGTGTCATAGATTCTTTATTTAATTCTAATAAGAACCTATACGTTGAAAAGTACTTATGTGTGTTTTAAACTTGTTCTTTATATTCTTCATATATATGTATATATGTTTAAAACTCACTTTGTTGCCATGGAATATGATTAATTTAATTTGATAAACTCTATATCAGATTCCAAGGAACCAATAAGTGGTATCAGAGCCTTCTGGTTTATAAAATCCCTTTAAAAGGATATATAAAAGGCTCAAAGATTTTTAAAAAAAGATCCTTCTTAAATGGCAATAGAAGTACCACAGACTCTTGAATATAGGGGTGGCCAATTAAATGATGCTCCTGTACTAGATGTGGAAAATTTCATCAATTAGAAAAAGAGGTTCATGTGCCATATCATTGGTATTGAACCTTAATTTAAAAACATCATTTCAAACGGTCCTTATATCCCTGTAGCAGCTGGTCAAAGGAAGCCAGAGACATAATGGACACCTGAGGAGAGAAAAGCTGCTAACTTATATCAGCGACTCAAAAGTCTCATTATGTCTGTACTTCCAAATGACCAAATGAACTCTGTCATAAACTGCTTAACTGTAATATCTACTTGGGATGACCTGATACTATATCATGAGGCCCCTCTGATGTGAAAGAAAGTAGGGTCAAGGACCTGAAGTTGTGCTATAAACTTTCAATTTTAAAGAAGGTGGATCTCTAACACAAACTTTCACCAGATACAAAGCTTTGATGAATGAGTTAGTAAATGATGGCATCAAACTTTCAAAGCTTGAAATAAATACTAGTTTCATAAATGGGTTACCAAAGAAGTAGCTAAGTTTTTTCCAAAGTCTCAGAAACGTAAATCATGTGAAAGATTTTGATCTTGCTTCTTTAATTGGTAAACTCAAATATGAAGAAAACCTAATAGACAGTATTTATAAGACTGAGAAGAGCAAATCTCTTGTCTTTGCAACACCTTTGTCAACTGCCTTCATCTCTACCTCTATTGTCCAGGACTTTCAATATAGTCCTGATGATGAAGATGATACAAGAAGCAGTCAAGAGTACCTAAATGACATAGAAGAAGAATATCAAGCAAGAGCTTTTTTAGCAAAGTCTAAAAGATTCTTCAAGAAGGGTACTCAAAGGTTCAGCAGTGCAAAAGCAACTGACCAAACTAAATGCCATAAATGTGGCAAGAAAGGTCATTTTGCAAGAGACTGCTGGTCAAAAGTTTCAGTTCCCTCATATCAATCACCCTTTGAACCAAAATTTCTCAGTTCCTCTTAGCACAAACAAGAACTAAGGCTTACCAAGGACTTTGAAGCTAAATACAACAAATTCAAAGCTAAACTAGCCCTCCTCGGTTCTAGTGCTTCAGCTCTAGTTGATCCTCGGGAAAAAACAAAGGTCTGATTGCTGAAATGTATGATTAGGATGAAGAAAAAGTGTCATCTGACGACAATGAAGTAACTAAAGTTAAAGCTCTTATGGCTCTTGCTGATGAAGAAAGAGTTCTTGTTAGCAAATAAAGTGCCAGAAATAGTGAATGGATTAAGATCTCTATGAAAAAGGTACATACTCTTCTTGAAATGGAAGATAATGATGATAGAAAATCCATTCTAAATTATATGTGTACTGATCTAAACTATTTTGAAGAACAAAGAAACAATCTCATGTCAAAAACATAGAAATCTTGTTCAAGAACTAAATACATGCAAAGAACAGCTTTTGGTATTAAAGCAAGCAAAGCTTGATCTTCTGACCATGCAGCATGTAAACATTGAAATTCTCAAAAAGAATCAAAACTTAAGAAATGAACTGATAGATCTAACTTCTATTAAAGAAGCATGGCTAAACAGTTCTAATAAATTTAATCAGTGTATCAGTGAACAAATTCCCACTGAAAAGAAGAAAATCCTAGGAATTGACCAACTCACTGAAAATACCTCTAGTTCTGTGCCAAAAGACCTAATATTCATAAAGTATTCAGCAGATATCTTAAATGTGTCTATTAATGTTAGTGATAAATCTAAGTTATCTGAAGCTGAAGACTCTACTTTATCAAATCATTCTGGTGAGTCTCAATAAAACACAACCGACCCTTCAGTTGCAGTCACTGAATCTTTAGCGACTATCTATGACTCAGCTAATGAGTCTTCAGTTTGTAGCACTCAACTTCCTTCACTGAAGAAGTTGGATGGTGTTGAACCTATTTCTGGACCAAAGACTATCAAATCAATTTTGAAGTCAAAATCTACATTCAAAGCTAAAACTTTAAAAGATATCATAATAACTGATCCATCCTCAGCTCCTGCTAGAAGCAACAAAAGTTGTTCAGCTTCAAAAACTAATTTAGCTCCTGCTGGTAAGTTAAAGAATGTGAACCTAGAAGATGATCCTCCTTTGGCAATTATAATGAAAGAACTCAATGAACTAAAATTACAACTTAGCAAGAATAAGTCATCTTACTTTAGAAACAAAAATACTCAACAGGTTCATCTCAATACACTTCAAAAAAAATACAAAACTCAATTTAAAATGAATTGTTAACTTTGTAGAGAAAAGAGTCATCTCTCTGAAAATTGTTATCGAGTTTTGTTTTGTAAAAAGTGCAAGAGAACTGATCACAGAACATGTGATCATGCTGAATTTATGTCTTCCATGAACATAAATCAGTATCACACTTGTCAAGGTGAATCTTCCTCAAGATCCAGACCTTCAAGACCAGCAATACCTTTTCCATCCTGTATACATTTTGGATATAATGATCATAAATCTGATGATTGTGTAAACTATCCCATATGTGAAATATGTGGAAGCTATGATCATGACACTCACGATCATAACAGGATTATTTCTCTAATAAGAGGAATCAAACCTAGAAACCCTCAACATATCATAAAAAAAACTAAAACATGTGGTAGCAATGTTCATACCACATCTGATCACAATGACATTAAGTGGTTCAGGAAAAGAGTAGCTCTTCAAGCTAAGAAAGCTGAATCTTTCAAAGCAAGTAAGACTGAGTCATTAAGTGCTCTAAGATCAAAGACTCCTACTAAAAGGTGGGTTTCTAAACAAATCTAATCATCCTGATCCTATTTTGTGCAATATAACATTAGTAAATCTTTATCACTTTTGAACAATGGACGTTCAAAACATATTTCAAAGATTACATGCACAAATATGGGAGGCACCAGGACCTAAGGAAATGTATGGAGATGACTCAACATACACTCCTGAAGGTCATGGTCATTTTGATGTAGTTTTCAAAAAAGGCACCTAAAAAATAATCTTACCTATAATCTCTTTAGCTTCAGACAACTCTGTAATGCTAAATATTGTTTAGATTAAAAAGCACATGTTCCTCAACATGATGTCTCAAGTCATGTGCTCTTCTGGACAAA
>BQNB010012144.1:8588-79825 GCA_026074375.1 Tanacetum coccineum
GAACTCCATAACCTATGAAGAGGAGACTTTTTAAAGGCAGAGTTGAGACTTCTACTGACAAAAGTTTGGGTAAGGATGCATCCAAACAGGGGAGGAATGATGATAAAATAGAGGAGCTTAACCTGACTGATGGGGCTGATACATAAGTAATTATGGAAGACAAGGGTAGTGGTGAAAAAGGTGGTAGTACTGCTAATTAAGTTAGTACTGCTAGGCTAGAAGTTAATGCTGCCAGTATTCCTGTGAATGTTAGTGCTGCTACTCTATCTAATCCTCCTACAACAACAACTATATTTGGTGATGAAGATCTCACTATTACTTAGATACTTGTAAAGATGAGAAGTGAGAAAGAAAAGGAAAAGGAAAAAATGAGTTGCTCTTAAAGATGAAGAAGAACCTTCTAGACAAAACAGATCAACTACAACACTTCAACCTCTTCCGACTATTGATCCAAAAGACAAAGGTAAAGGTGTACTGGTTAAAGAAGAACCTAAGAAACCAATAAAAGTAAAAGGAAGGGATCATGGGTTAGCTCAAATTGAAAGTGACGTAGAGTTAGCTCAAAGATTACATGAGGAAGAGTTAGAAGAGTTGGACATAGTACAAAAAAGAAAGACAAAGGCAAGAAGAGGCTACTAATGCTGCTTTAGCTGAAGAGTTTGATGAAATTCAAGCCAGAATAGATGTTGATCATGAACTGGCTGTAAGACTGACACATGAAGAGCAAGAAAACTACACAATTGAAGAAAGAGCCAGATTTTTAGCAAAATTCTTTGAAAGAAGAAAGAAACAATTAGCAACAGAAAGAGCAGAAGCAATAAGGAACAAAGCACCTACAAAAACTCGAGTAAGGAACATGATGATTACTTACCTCAAACATATGGGTAAGTACACTCATCAACAACTAAAGCACAAGAACTCTGATGAAGTTCAAAAGTTATATGAAAGAGAGAAGAAGTAGATTGTTGACTTTAAGCCTATAGATGATGACAGTCAACAGCAAGCAGAAAGCACTAAAAAGAGACCAAGAGCAGATTCTAAAGAAGAAAGTTCCAAGAAACAAAAACTAGAAGAGGATGATAATGCTAAAAAAGAGGAGCTTAGAGATAGTATGTATGTAGTTCCAAAGGATGATGTTGCTTTTGATGTTGAATCTCTGGCCACTAAATATCTAATTGTTGATTATAAAACATATATTTTAAATGAAAATATGATGTATTATCAAATCATTAGAGTAGATGGAAGTTCCAAGAATTACAAGATATTCAGTGAGATGCTTAATGATTTTGACAGACATGATGTGATAGATCTACATAGGTTGATAAATGAAAGATATAAGACAACAAGTCCAGAAGGATATAACTTGTTACTTTGGGGAGATCTAAAGATTTTATTCGAGCCTAATGAAGAAAATGAAATATGGAAGAATTAACAGGACTACAACTTGATAAGCTAGAGATTGTTTGTGTTGGGATTCTAGATTTGATGAGACAAAATAAATAAAAGAATGAAACAAAAGGACTAAAATTGTTATTAAAGAATTCTATAAGCTGGTGGAGAATTATGTAGATTCTGGAAGATCTCCTTAAGAAGATAAAGATAACAGAAGATATTCCTTAATGTTTAAAAGATTTACTTGTCTAATGTTTATCTTCCTTTGTAAGTCTTGATCTCTCCCTATATAAAGAGATCATAAACACCTAGTTTTGAGTGCATAGAAAATGTAGTCGACTAAAGGTATGTGTGTGTTCTAGGCGTCAAGTCTCATTGTAGATACGTAGGTTTAGTTTTTTTAGCCTCAAGGATCTTTGATTCCTTGTTATAATGTAGATAACACATTCTAGAGTTGATCATCTAGAATAAGGGCTTGTATGGAAACGTATAAATGAAAAACTTTGTTTAAATAACATTAAATCATGTTCATTATATTCCGCTGCATTGTATCTATATTCTTTGTTATTTTTGTAAATCCTAGATATAAAGATCTAACCAATCTTGAGCTTACACTGATTTTAACAAGTGGTATCAGAGCCATTTGGCTCTTGATCTAGGATCTCAAGGTTTTTACAATCAAAAAAAGTGATATTAGGGTTTTTCATCAAATTTGGTAATTTGTCAATTTCAGTGAATCAAAGATTTTATGAAATTTGGTAAATCTTTGAAATCCATGAATCTTGAGATTTTATGCAAACCCTAATTCAGTAATGATAAAGGTATGATTTTCTGTTACATGATTCAAGAATTGTCTAAATATTGGGGCTAAAATTGTTCAAATCTAATGATTATGAATACGTGTTGAAACGAAACCCTAATAGGGTTTTTAAACTATCAAAGTTTATTTGCTTGAATAGAAGATAATTCGATCCAGATTTTATTTTTGTTTCTAATGTTCTTCAATCTGTGGTAATCATTGATCTGCTGGTTAAATATTTAGAGTTTTCTAATTCGTGTTTGGTAGAAGAGTTGAACCCTAATATTCTTGAATTCATAATCGCATGAATAAATCCTAAATCTTTAAGCTTTTCGTATCTATGGCTGCTTTATGGGTATAAAGGTTTTAGACATGTGCCTCCTAGCTGATAATAAGTTGTGTTTATTCTGTGATGGTGTGTACAGTAGATTTGTTAGTGTTTAATTTAGAACAGCAGGGTTGAAGAATAATAAATGTTTTTTTATTTCTGTTTGGATAACGCAAGCTAAGAAACAGCAGCAATAAAAGGTTTTTAAGGAATATATGCGATCTCATTGGCTCATAACAAGAAGAAGCTTTATTGGTTATGGGTTACTACTGTTGGCATTTGAAGTTTATACTGTTAGCCTTGTGGTTTATACTGCTTATTTACCCTTAGTACTGCCAATGGTTAGCTTAATGGTTTGTATTTATATTATATATAGATAGATTTTAAGGAGTAAGTTTTGGCGAGTCAAATTTTGGCGCCGCTGCCGGGGAAGTCAATTTTTTTTATTTATTTTTTTTTTTTTTTTTAGGTTTGCACATGAAAAGGTTAGTATTGTTGGATATTTATGATGCTAGTGCTTTATTTGTTTGTACTGCCTTCGTCGTCCGAGAAAGTTTTTAATACTGCCTTTGGCATCCGAGAAATGAAGTTTGTACTGCTAGTATTGTTCGATATCGGACAAGATATATTTTTGTTCTTGGTTATCAGGAGATCTCGGACACTACACACAGAAGGAAAAAAATTCTTTAATGGATAAAAGTTTTGTTTTTGGATTTCTTGGTTTAATTGATTACGAGGAAGATTGTTTATCACCTATTTGAAGGTGAAGTGAAATTATTTGGGTTTATGTTTTATCATATCTTAAAGTGGGTGTTACACTTTGAAGATAACTTGTTCATGCATATAAACGATGTAACGAAGACTTGTCAGAATCTAGCAAAGGTGTGTGATTTTTCTTATGGTGCTCAATGCCCATATTTGCTATCACTTTGGTTATGTGTCTCATAGAAGATGAGAATTTTTGTCAAGAGGTTGTGATCTACTTATATTTTACATATTTATTTATAAGTTTGGAGTCACGTGGATAGTACAAGACGTAAGACACAAGTTTGGGTTATTCTACTTCAGCATCAAGTTCGTTATACTTACTTTTCTTCATCAGTAATCATTACATAGAGCCTACAGAATTGAAGATTCACAAAATGGTTAACATATGGGTTTCAGGGGAAGCTTATTGTTAAAATGTTTAACCATTTACATGTACCACTTGAGGGGAAGTGTTTCGTTACTACTGCTGATCTTTATTACTACTGCTAGTTTATGTTTCTACTGCTCAAAGTCATTTTTCGTATTATGCTTCATGGAGGGTATTTTGAGTATTGGAAGGTTGTATTAGTAGTTGTGGTATATGGTTTGTAGTTGTTATGATCCAAGTTGCATATCTACAGAAGACCCCTATTTGATAATTACAAAAAAGGGAAGAAGATTACAAGTTTATTGATTTGCAGCTTATTATATGTGGTGGCATGATACAAAGGATATTTACTTGATTTGTAGCTTATTATATGTGGTGGCATGATACAAAGGATATCTACTTAAGGGGAACTTTTGTTTCATTCAGGGAGATGATTACATCTCAACTTTAGGGGAAGCTTTGGCTTTATGATGAAGTTCGTACACGACTTTGTTTGTTTTGTCATCATCAAATAGGGGAAGATTGTTGGGATTCTAGATTTGATGAGACAAAATAAATAAAAGAATGAAACAAAAGGACTAAAATTGTTATTAAAGAATTCTACAAGCTGGTGGAGAATATGTAGATTCTAGAAGATCTCCTTAAGAAGATAAAGATAACAGAAGATATTCTCTAAATATTTAAAAGATTTACTTGTCTAATGTTTATCTTCCTTTGTAAGTCTTGATCTCTCCCTATATAAAGAGATCATAGACACATAGTTTTGGGTGCACAGAAAAATGTAGTCGACTAGTAAAAGTGTGTGTGTGTTCTAGGCATGTGGTTTATTGTAAACGCCTAGAATGAGTGTTGTAGCCTCAAGATCAATGTTTCATTGATCCTGTTACTAATTAGAGTAACTGTTCTAGAATTGATCATCTAGAATTGGGGCTTGTATGGAATGATAATGAAGAAAAACCTTGTTAAATAACATTATTTTTCTTTATATTCCGCTGTGCTTATTAATGTTATTTGTAAAACATATCCTAGTTGGGCTTAAACGATTTCCACAGAAACTCCTCCCAAAAAGAAGTCTAAACCTGCTAAGAAAGTTGTATCTTCCAAGAAACCTGCTACTAAAAGAAAGTCTGCTGGTGTTTGAATTCGAGACACTCCTGGTGTGTCTGTGTCAAAGAAGAAGGCTCTGGCTAAGGCTGAAAGAAGCAAGGGAATTGAATTGCTATCTGATGCCACATTACTTGAGGAAGCTCAATTAAAGAAGGCCCTTAAAAGAAGTAAACAAGATACAAACATTCATCAAGTAGGTGGCTTAAGTGAGGGAGTTGATTCTGAATCAGAGGTTCCTGATGATCCAAAAGGAAAGTCAATTGACATAAGTGAAGGAACTGGTTTAAAACCAGGGGTTCCCGATGTGTCTACAGCTGATTCTTCATAAAGCGAGAACGAATCTTGGGGTGATAGTGGTGATGAAGCCAATGAACAAGATGATGATGAAGATGTTCTTGAAAGTGATGATGATCATGAACAAGTTGATGATGAACGGACATAATCTGATGATAAAGAACATGAAACACACGATGATGAGTACGTACATACTCCTGAAGACTATATACCTACTGAAGATGAAACCAATGATGAATCCAAGGAGTTTGATGAAGAAGAATATGAAGAGCTATATGGTGATGTCAACATTAATTTGACAGATGCTGGGCCTACTAATGAAGAAAAAGGTGATCATGAGATGACTAATACTGAAACAGTTGATGTTGAACACAAGAATGTTAATCAGGAGGATGTAGGTACTCTAGTCCAGGATGATCCTCAAGCAACGCAGAAGACTGAAGTTCTAATACCAAGTTCTTCTATCTCATCCGACTATGCTGCTAAATATCTCAACTTTGAGAACATTCCCCCACTTGACACATAAGTTATCTTAATGTTAGATATTAATGTTCAACATGAAGTTCCACGTACCTCACCTCTTCTCACCATCCCAGTGTCTTTAATCCCCAAACATACTGTTGACAATCCACCTGAAATAGTCACAACTGCATCGTTAACAACTATTTCTTCTCTTTTGTCTTCACTCTTTCCTCACCTTCAACAATTAACACCAATCCCTACACCAACAACAACAGAAGCTACAACCTCAACCACTGTTGTTCCTAACTTTGAAACCCTTAGTGCTCTCCATCAAAGAGTTACAGATTTAGAGAAGGATGTCAAAGAGCTCAAGACTGTTGATCACTCTGCAGCACTCCTTTCAACCATCAAATCTGAAGTCCTAAATGTTGTCAAAGAGTACCTTGGAACAAGTATGGATGATGCTCTCTATAAGGTGCTCAAGAAACACAATGCTGATATCATTAAGGAACACTCTGTTACAGCTGAAATTATAGAGAGACTCAGACAGCAATATGTACTTAAGAAAAGCACTAAAGACATTAGAAAAATCAAGATGGATCATGCAAGAAAGCAGCAAGTACCTAAAGCAACTATTACTTCCTCTGATACCACTGCCCTTGAAGAATTTGATCAAAAAACTACCTTGTTTGAAACAATGACCAAATCCAAGTCATTTAACAAAAGTCTGAAGTAAAGAGCTCTATATCATGCCCTCATGGAGTCAATCCTTGAGGATGAAGATGCTATAGACGAAGGATTTTTTGAAAATTTCAAGAAAATAAAACCAGATGATGCTGATAAGGATGAAGGCCCTTCCGCTGGATAAGACTGGGGGTTAAAGAGATGAAAAACAAGCAAAGAAACTAGACCATCTAAGAAGGCCACGTCAACTGAATCTTCTAAAGGAACTTCCAAATCTCAGCCAAAATCTACTAGCAAGTCTGCACAAGCAGAGGAGATAGTGTTTGAGGCTGGTGATAATCAAGAGCCACATAATCAAGGACAAAACATGTGTAATACTAATGATCAACCTAATGTCAAGGCTTCTCTAAAGCATGACTAGTTCAAGAACCCTGAAAGGCCTCCGACTCCTGATCCTGATTGGAATGCTAGAAAGACAATTGACTTTAGACCACCTCAAATGTAGATCAACAAAATTGCTCAAGCAGAAAAACCTCTTCTTTCTTTTGACGAGCTTATGAGCACTCCTATCGACTTCTCAGCATATGTCTTGAACCATCTAAAGATTGATAATCTAACACAAGAGCACCTTGTTGGACCAGCTTTTAATCTTCTCAAAGGGACATGCAAAAGTTGTGTGGAACTCGAGTATAACTTTAAAGAATGGTATAAATCTGTAACTAATAGCCTGGACTGGAATAACCTTAAAGGTATAGAATATCCGTTTGACCTTAGCAAGCCTCTACCATCGATTATGGAACGAGGTCGTCAAGTTGTTCCTGCTGATTTCTTCTTCAACAATGATCTCGAGTATCGGATGAGAGGAAGCTCAAGTAAGAAATATATGACTTCTACAACAAAAACAAAGACTGCTAAGTATGATATTCCAGGCATTGAAGACATGGTTCCATCATTATGAAGTCCGGTACAGGTAGCCTATGATAGATATGCTGTCTGGTGGGGTCCTAAACGACAACGATTCTATGGATTCGCAAGCAATAGGGCTTCCAAACATGATGTGTACCCTACGAAAAGAATTATAGCATACCAAACGAAATATTATGAAGTGTAATTAATTATGTTATCTGAAGCGATTGAAGGTTCGAAGAGAAGAAAGAAACAATACAAGTTCAAGAAGGTGACATTTACCAATAACTACACCTGCATGATAAAGAAAGATAAGCTGCTTCTCTTGGTTTTAAAAAGAAACTGTTTAGGAAATATTTAAACAAACATAAGTCTGGTAGTTATAGAGATAAGTCTGGTCGACATATAAGTTTGCCAGTACTCAATTTAAGTCTGGCTAGAACTAAAGTTAGTACGCCATTGTCTAGTTAAGTCCTGTTTATGTATCAGAATAGTTATAAATACGTTATCTAAAGATATCTTAGGAGATATCTTATTGAAAAGATATGCAATATCCGTTTGACATTGTTTTATAAATCTCCATTAGTGTTTCCTTGTGTATTAAGGAACCTACGACATATGTGCTTTAGGGTATCCAAAACCAAATAGAAATCAATAGCAATATACGAAGTATATCTCAGTTTTTACAATTGTTCTTCTTAGTACTTGTGTTAAGATTCCGCATTAGCACATAGTATTCATAGTCATTGTCTCTCATAAGTTGATTTGATTTATCAAGTAGCTATTGCTTATAAAAGCTAATCATCCAAGACTTGACCTCAAGTGGTACAAGCTCTAGAGTGACTCTAAATAAAGAAAAATCACAAGAACACGAAACAATCACTTTCACATCAGAAAAAATATCTCAACCTGCAAATGATGATTACTCTCAACATCTTATGCTGATGAAGCATCATAAAACCCCCATGAAGATAATCAAACAGTGGTACTAGCTAACCAATAAACCAAAACAACAACAACAACTCACTCCTACAAACAACCACTATTACAAATATCAGAATCCTAATTCTCAAAGAAGGCGAGATATGAATAAATGGCCATGGAGATGGAGCATTACCCTTAGAATATCTTGATAATGAGTCTGGAAGGATAATTCAGAATGGAAATTCCTAAGAAGAGAATCTCAACTAGGAAAATGGTGTGTTAGAAATACTTTCCACCAGCATCTGCTGCAGAAATCATGCTGTTGAAAAGTAAGGAAGTGCAAGAACCAATCTTACCTTATGGCCATTCCAAGAACATCTGAGAATATTTTCATGAAAGAACAATGCAAAAGAGATTTGGGAAGACCATAAAGACTAGGTTTTTGTGTGGCAATGCCAATTCAAACACGAAGATTGGCAAATTAAAGCTGTTTTAAAAACAACAGTTTGAAGCATTTACTAATATCAATTTCAAAAGGGTAAGAAAAGGTTATGACAGATTCCAACAACTACTCCTACAATTTGGACGCCTATGGTGCTGAAGTATCAACTAGGATTCAAAAAACACTATCTCAATCTTTTGCCCCTAGCCTTAGTCAAATCTGGCAAAGACAATGAAACCAAAAACCAGATGTATTGACACGTTCTGACCATTGATGACTTTATAAATTAACCATTAGGTTTTTGAGCAAAAATCACAAGTACCTCGAAAACATCTACAAGTGCTCAAACCGTTGCTTTTGTTATTTCACACAGCAAGAGCAGCACAAAACAAGGTTAAGTATGGTCATTACGTGCCTACAATACGTATACTCCTACTTCTCAAACAAAATTCAAGAAAGAGAAGTTCCTACTGGTTTTGCTATAATTATTATCACACTTTGTCAAACAATCTTAAGATTTGGACTTGCTTCATGAAGACCTAGAACATATTGATGATTTGGACATTAAAAAGAAGGACATAAACTGGCAGATAGAATTGATTGCTAATCGAATGAAGAAGTTTTTATAAAGAGAACTGGAAGGAGAGTCATGCGGGGCCGGATTGATTGAAACAAAGCTTCTGTTGGCTTTTGACAAAAAGAAGCTTGAATGTTTCAAATGTCACAACACTTGTCATTTTGCTAGAGAATGCCCATCCCAGTGACAAAAAAAGGAAAGAAAAGAGAGCTTTTTTATCAATATCAAGGAGCTGGGAAAGAAAAGAGCAAAAATTAAAATTAATAGCTGACAAGGGAGGATGGTGGTTTTCAATTGGTGAAACATACAAGAGGAAAAAGACCAAATCATGCACTCATAGGCAATCAGCCTCAAATACTGAGGTATCATTATGTTCTAAAACTTGCATTGCTTCATATAATAAGCTTTAAACACTGTGTGATGAACAAATGAATCAGTTAGTAAACAAGGAAGCAAAAATACTTGCCTATACTCTAGCTGTAATATAATTAGAAGCTTAAATTGTTACTTTCAAAACAGCAATTATCACTAAATGAACAGCTTACATTTCAAGCAAATGTAAATAATGCAAAAGATGAAAAAAAGCCTCGAAAAGAATATAGAAATAGAATGAAATCAGTAAAAAGAAAAGGAACAATTGAAGAAAATCGTAGAATCATGAAAAATACTTACTAAAAACATTTGGAAATTAAGTTTGAATAAGGTATGACTTACAAATAGTAAAGTTGGCTTAGGAATATAAATACAATCAAACAAAGAGGTTTTAAGCTATGTAGAAAAATGAAGTCGTAACTGTTTTCAGTGTACAGAAAAGAATTTATCTTAACAAACCTTTATACCAGTAGGATTTTTTCAAAGAACTGATAATTTCAAAGGAGTTTCCAACACCCATTAACTTGGAGACTATACCCTAAACCACAAGAGGAAATTGAATGATTCTTGTATGTTTTGGTAAAAAGTACCTCAAAAGCCTGAAATAAGTGACTCAGTATGACAACTCCTCATGAGCATTCTATCTGTCAATCAAATACATGAAGGGATCTTGTGAAATATCCTTAGAGCACTCTTCTCTGAGTCTAGAATCAGAAAGGTATAATGTGCCAAATAAGATGTCTACATCTAAGTGTCAGTAATAACTAAAAGAAAAAGTTGTGTCTGAATACATAAGAAATGAACCTAGTTTGTGCAAAACAACACGTAAAAACCCTAGCAACAATGAAAAATCAAGGGTCAACAGAAGTTAAAGGAAAGAATTTGGAATTGAATAGATGGAAAGAAGAACAATGAGGAGGAAGGTTACGCTTTCATCAAAGAAAAAAGTGTTTTGTTTGTAGCATGCGCTAAGTCAATTTGATCAAAAGATAGTGACTATTTATGAAAGAAAATGTCAAGAGAGGTTTGAGCTTAAGAAACAAAGGGAGTTTTCAAATACTGATAATGGGGTGGCCAAACCAATATGGAACAAGCAACACAAAGGGATAATCATGCTTATCACTTTGTACCTAGACTAGTAACAAACTTAATGCTATAGAGGCAAATGTTAAATTCTAGTTTAAGGCCTAAATGTTAATA
This sequence comes from Tanacetum coccineum, assembly GCA_026074375.1. NCBI lineage: Eukaryota > Viridiplantae > Streptophyta > Magnoliopsida > Asterales > Asteraceae > Tanacetum > Tanacetum coccineum. Next base: position 19,211 of record BQNB010012144.1, read on the forward strand.
CTGGTAGGGTACAATGTTTAATTCTTGTTTAGGCATAATGTAAATTCTGTCAGGACTAAATGTTAATACTGGTAGATCTAAACAACCAAAACCTACCTAAACTCATACATTTTAAGTGCACCAGAAGAAACTCAGGTGAATAAGTTTAATACAAATAAGTCATTTTTCAAAATCACATTCACAAACTTGTAGAGAAGAACCCATTGTTAAAATACAGCAAGAAATGACTATTCTCATGTTGTAAAGGCGGAACATTAGGGCACTGTTGTTAATAACCTCAACATAGTATATAATTGGAGGGAGACCAAGAACCAAACTCCAATTATAATAAGGTGGATCCAATATTGGTTAGCAACTGTAAATGTTAAAGACCACAAGGCTGTACTCCCATAGCCTGAAAAGGACCAAGTCCCTAAGAAGTAAACCTAATTTCTCTTTTATACATGTGCAGGATGCATCCACTCAAGAACAAAGAGACAGAGGTAAATTTGAATGAGTGGAACTCAAGGCACATGACTGTAACAAGGAGCACCTGAGATTTTGAAGAATACAAAGGGGGAATCTGTTACCCTTTGGAGGTAGCAAATGCTACATAACTGTAAAGGCAGGATACGAGTTGGTAATTTAGATTTTGATAGTGTTCTTTGTAAAAGTAACTTTGGGGCATTTTAATCTGTTTCTCAATATCACAAATATGTGATAAGAAGCACAAGGAACTTTTTTTACAGAGACTATTATGTCCTTGTTGTGTCTCCCTGACATAGAAGGAGCCAGATGAAAAATCAGATACTTCTTAAGGTCCCTATGAAAACAATAAGGTACAAGATTTGATATAAACACCTGGTCACAATAAAATATTAGCTTTTTTTGATTGCAAAGCCACATCTGATGAATCTAAATTGTGGCACAGAGGTTAGGTCATATAATCTTAATACTATAAAACTAAACTTATGAAGGAAACCTTGTAAGGAGGTCTACCTTCCAAGGTTTTTCAGAAAAGACCATACAAGATGTTTTCCTCCGTGCCAAAAAAGTGAAAGCAGACCAAGGCCTCCTGTAAGGAAAAGTTTAGAAAGAACCATTACTATAACCATTACACCACATGCATATGGATCTTGTTAGACCTACGTCTATAAAAATCAGTAAAATCATAAGCATAGTTATTGCCCTTGTTATTCCTGAGATATGTACACAGATAAGTTTGGTATTCTTTTTGCTGCTAAGATTGAAACTAGTGCATCCTTAAGAACTTCATTAGAACAAATTGAAAACCAGCTTAATCACTGGGTTAAAATCATTAGATCAGATAATTGGCAACTAAATTTAAGATAGAATAAATGCTTGAATTTTGGGTGGAAACAAGGGAAATAAAACATAGATAGCAATGCCTAAAACTCCACAGCAGAATGTAGATTTGCAATAAGAATGAACAGTGACTCTAATTGAGGCAACAAGACTATGCTAGCAGATACTCACTCTTACCAAACTACTTTTTGGCAGGAAGGGGCAGTTAGTACTAGTTTGATAGATTTTAATATGGGTAAGGTTGACAAAACCTCAAAACAAAACTCCTTATAGCTTATGTTTTGGTCCACCAACCAATATTAGCTTAAATAAACCTTTTGGGTGCCATGTTACCATTTTAGATACTCTAAGTGTACTTAGCAAGTTTGATGGAAAGCGTGATGAGGGTTTCTTAGTTGGTTACTCACTAAATAGCAAAGCCTTTAGGGTATATAATTTAGTAACCAAAAAGGTAGAAGTAAATCTGCATGTAAATTTCTTGAAGAAAAACCTAATTTGAAAGGAGTAGTGTATCGATGGATGTTAGTGATAATTGATTAGAACCTCAAACACAAGAGAAGGAACTTTTTATACTGGGCAATTTCCTGAAGATAACTCCTGAAATTCTAGCTTATTAGAAGAGACCTGATCAACTTGCTCAAAAAGCATTTAAGGAAGTAAACACTGAACAAGCTACCAGAACAAACTATCAGTGTACTCTGGTATAAAATCCAACTAATACTTAATATGCTGATCAAGAAGAATTCAGATATGCCAGAGCTCATAATCTTAAACAAACCACAGAAAGGGATTTTTTGATGAAGCTTGCTTATGATGAAGAGGATATGGTCCATGGATTTCAACAACTTACTAACAGAAGTAGCTGTTAGTCCAATTCCTACTCTTATTCACAACATTCACCCACAAAGCCAAATACTTGGCGATCCTAAGTCATCTGTGCAAACTAGAAGCAGAGTGAAGCAAACTTCAGGAGCACATGCACTTGTAAGTTATGTTCAAAAGCAGCAAAGGAACAATCACAAAGATCAACAACATTGGCCTTGTTTGCCTGCTTCTTATCTCATGAGGAACCTACAAAGATTTCTGAAGCTCTTAAAGATGACAGTTGAGTTGAAGCTATGCAAGAATGATTGTTTATATTTTTTCGGCTGCAACGAGGTAATGGATCAAGTAGATCTACCTCATAAAGAAGCAAAGGAGAGTTGGAAAAACAAAAATAGTAGACAGAAAACAAACGGGATTGAAAGAGAGTAGTTGTTAGAAATAAGGCAAGATTATGTCCTCAATGTCCCAGACAAGAGAGGGTATTGACTAGATGAGTTTTTTGCTCCTGTGGCAAGAATAGAAGCTATCACAGGTTATTTTTAGCCTTTCCGTCATTTATGGGGTTCATAGAATACCAAAAGGATGTCAAAAAGTGCAATTTTTGTATGACTAACTATAGTTTGAAGAGTAATGTTTCTCATCTCTCCTGGGTTTTTCTTGATCCAGATCATCCCTATATAGGTTATAAGGTTTGTCAAAGCTTTATATGGACTTCATCAAGCCCCTAGAGCTTGGTATGCTACTCTATCAACATTTTTAGAGGAGCATGGATACATAAGGGGTACCATTAACAAGACTTTATTTATTAAGAAAGACAATAAGGGATATCATGCTGGTTTTTCAAGTGTAAGTCTAGATGACATATCATTCTTTGGCTCTAACTAGAAAGTCTTGGTGTGACGAATTGAGGCCTTATGATAAAGACAGATTTTCAAATGAGTTCTATGGTGAACTCATCTTCTTCCTTGGATTGCAAGTCAAACAAAAGACAGATGGAATTTTCATTTCTCAAGACAATATGTATTGCAGACATGCTAAAAAAGTTTGACCTTGCTAGTATGAAAACTGCAATAACCCCTATGGAGACCAAGATGGCATTGACAAAAGAATAGAGGAACTATGATCGTGATGTACACCTTATACAGATCCACGGATAGGATCTCTCATGTATTTAACTGCCTACTAAGTCCTATATAATGTTTTGTAGTATGAGCCTTGTTCTCGTTTTCAGTTACTCCCAAGACTTCACACCTTAATGGAATGAAGAGAATCTTTTAAGTACCTTAAGAAGAAACCCAATTTGCTTATTGAATCCTAGAAAATCATCTTTTTACCGGAAGCTTTCTCAAATAGTTACATAATGTTGGGCAAACCGATGACAAGAAATCCCACAATGGTGGTTATCCTATTTCCTTAGAAGCAAATTAATTTCAGCAATGCAAGAAACAAACCATAGTGGCTACCTCTATAATAGAAGCTGAATATGTAGCTGCTGCAAGTTGCTGTAGACAAGTATTGTGGATTCAGAATCAAATGTTGGACTATGGTTTCAATTTCATGAATACCAAAATTCACATTGATAATGAAAAAGCACAATCTGCAGTGTGAAGAATCCTGCTGTTACACTCACGAGAGACAAAGCACATAGATACAGACACCATTTTATACGAGATTCATTATGAGAAGAATCATCATTAGGGTGGAGAAAATTCAACAACAAACTATCAATGTAGCTGACTTATTACCAAAGCTATTGATGGACCAAGGATCAATTTCTTAGTGGTTAATATAGTTATGAATAAATCCATGGCTAACATTTAAGGAGGATTAAAGTATAGTTTTTGTCACCCTATAAAACTAGTTAGTAGATTAATTATGATAGGTTGAATCTTATTTTTCGTAGGTATTAAACTAACAAGATCTAGTACAATATGTCTTGTGCATAGTTTTGGTAGTATATTTTGGTGTGGGCTTAACTTTTTAAGGTTATACTTGGATTGCAAATTGGAGAATGGATTAAAGTTAACTGAAGTTGTGCACAAATTTAATTCTGGTATTAGTCTGTTTAATTCTGGTTAGTATTCCAGTTAATCCTGGCAAGCTTATATTAGTTCTGACAATAAATTGTTAATACTGGTTGACCAGATTTAAGTCTGGTAGGCCAATATTAATCCTGGTAAGCTTATTGTTTAGTTCTGACAATAAAATTGTTAATACTGGTTGACCAGATTTAAGTCTGGTAGGCCAATATTGATCCTGGTAACTAGTCGTTAGTACTGTTTGGTCTCACAACTTTGACACTTTTCATTAAATATACCTTATTGCAAATGCGAGGATATTTAACGGAAATGATACAAAATTGGATATTTATTGGTTTTATCTCACATCACAATAGTTTTCTTCATTAAAAAAGCCTATTCTCGTGTGGGAATAAATTGAAATTCATTAATTTTTCGCCATATAATGTCAATTAACAGTTTCTAAATCATACTGACGTTACCAAAACAAAACTCAAACCAGTTGATAATCACCAACAATCTCACAACCTCGTTTCCTAAAAAATTTCAAAAGAATGGCTTTTACTGAAATACTACGACAACATAAACCAATGGGATCTAAGAAACCTGAAAAAGTGCAGGTAGATTTTTAGAATAGTAGATTCTTAAAAGGCTCGCATATCAGGTATACCTTGACTCACATCCTAACTATCCAATGATTTCCCAAGTCAAGACTGTTTGGCATACTGCAACTGCCATCAACTCTTGCTGATAAGGACTCTAAATTAAGAGCCAACCAATAATACTCTTGAGTATACAATCACTGAGGCATCTGTTCGAGTAAGCTCAATTTAGCAGATGCATAGGGATTTCTAATGTTGCCAAATAGCTGTAAATTTATGAAAGTAGCTGGAATTATTTGGGGTAATCCAACTAATGTTCTCTTTTACTTTTTAGAAAAGCTATTTCACAGACCCCAAATGGCGATTTTTTTTGTCCATCATATTTTACCGACAGTAAGCCCAAAAGTGGTGGATGGGAAACAATTTGGGTAGTAAAATTTGGCAACTGCTTTGATTTTGTCCTTTCCACTAATATGGCAGGTTTATAACTTTTCAAAATTGATTTTTGATGAATGTGCTAATTTGAAAAGTAAAAACGAAGTTTTTGATGTACTCCATGATTTCTTCAAATGAATTTATGAGAAATACAAACAGAAAATAAACACCCTTATTGGGCTGTGGTGCCCTTGACCAAAAAGATTTTGGAAACAGAAAAAGGGTTTTAGGGAGTAACCCGAGAAACCTTTATTACCGTGCTATGGTTCATGTTGTAGATCAAAGTACAGGACAAAGCAATCATAGCTGAAGATCAACCATTATCTTCTGAGGCCATTACCATCACATCACACCCTACCACCTTTAGCTGAACCGACACATGTACCAAACCAACAACAGGACGCCGACATCACTTACACCTGAAAACCTACAAGAGAACCCACTGAGCACATACTTTGACCAACCAAAATAAAACCGACACCAACCACCTCACCAAGACAGGAACCTTGAAGCTCCACAATCTTAGTATCCTCTCACCGCATGTGGCAGAGTGCAAGTATCTTTGACAGCAGAAGACCTCCGTCTATGGTTCCCACTTATGAATCAACAAAAGGGGGGGTGATAGTTTGGAGACAACAGACGTAAGCAGACCATGGTGTAAAGCCATTTGTTCGTTGGTAAAGAAGGTCAAGAAATTGGAAAATATTCTCAAAAGAAGAAATGTGGTTCTAACTACATCAGAGGATGAAGAACCAGAGGATCAGGGGAGGATATTTAAGGACATTGATGATGATCCTCTAGTTTCTTTGTTACTCCTACTAAACCTTCAGGAGAGGCTCAGGAAGAAGAAACCAGTCCTACAACCTTGGAAGCAGCTAAAACTTCTATCCAAAGGTTTGCTTCCTCAGAGGTCAAAAAACCAGTTGATAATGTAACAAGATACAAGCGGAGAAAAGCGTTCAATGGAAAATATACTTTGACGACCAATATACTGGCTTTGAAGACGTTAATACTGGGTAGTTTAGTTAATACTGGTGGCTTAGGATTTAGTACTGAATGGACCATTTATCTGATAGAGGCCAAAGGGGAAGAAAATCTCAAATATTAATTTAAGAAGACTCACTCCCAAAAGAACTAAAGAACGAAATTCAACACGAAGATGCTAGTCCTTTTAGAAGCCATAAATGCAAAATCTAGAATAATAAAAACTTCCAAACAGAGTTCAATAAGGATGCTTTAATTGTGATAAAAGATTGAGCAAAAAGAAGAGTTAACCTGAGCAACAAAAGCAAAGCGAAAACTCAAAGTTCAGTTTGAAGCTCAACATTATACTGAAGAAGAATGTGTATGCTATTAGAGGCTAAGGCTTGAGGCAAATTGCAGAGTTAGCAAAAAGTGTAAAGCAAAAGATAATGTCTTAAGAAGACTTTGCAAAAAGAATGGTTGACTTGTAAATCGAAAGAAAAAAATACTGTTGCAGCAGAAAGTGCAAAAGCCAAAAAGAAGTAACCTATCACTCATTCACATTGAGGATTTACATGTCAAATTATCTGAAGACTCCAGGAACATGAACTTTCTATCATTGAAGAAGTTGAAGTATTGGAGAATTAAAAAAGAATATTGAGTAAGCGGTTAAGCAAGTTTATACATTTTTTCATGAAGTCTTACAGCTACGAGGCCTGAGTTGAAAAGATATAGTGGAAGAGCTTCAGACAAAAACTACTAAAAAGGAAAAAGATTGATGATAAAGATGCACAATCTACAAAGAAATAGGGAAAAAGAAGCCTGTAAAGAAAATGGGTAAAGCGAAGGAAACAATAGCAAGAAAGGTTTACACACTGGCTACGCGATGAAGATGAAAAGATTGAACTAGTGAAGAAGATGGATTCATCTCCAGGTATAAAGATCCAAATATAATCCGTTTTCCTAATAGCTGTTAACTCCCCTAGTATAGCAAGCTATAAGATCATCAAGCAAGCAAGAAAGTGGTATAATCAAATAGTAAGGGAGAAAGGTACTGATAACGGTTTAAATGAACCTGGAGCCATGCTTAAAGAAATATCAAGAGAAACGATACAGAATTATACAGAATGGATGATGAGATATGTAAAAAAGGGAGTCCAACAGATGATTATGAGAGGGTGTTTTGGAAAACATGAAGACACATTTGATGAACCTTTAGTACTAACATAGTTAGGAGCTAACCAATTCAACAAAAGATCTAAGTTGCGATACTATAGAAACGAAAGAGTGGCAATTGGTATTGAACATAGACTCAGCTAATATTTTATAGTTAGTCAGAAAGAAAATATCTTTAACCCTAATGTATGGTCAAAACATAAGCAGAAAATGAAGCCGTCAAGATGGAAAGATGAACTGAAGATTGTTTAAAAACTTTGAATAGATGATAAGAAGCAAGCTAGGTGTTGAGAAAATGATGGAGTTGTCCAGTAGATTGTGAACATATAATAGTGAAAGCTGTAAACATATAGTGAAAGAGAGAAAGGGTTGGGGTGTTGTGATAACCACCACAAAAAAAAATGGTCATCAGTTCAACATGCTTAATAGGCATAAGAACTGGCTAGACCCCACGCAAACGCTCTTATAAAAAGACATCTCAAATCGTTAATGGCTGACAATTTGCTAAAAAATGTATGAATAACAACTCACCATACTATGTTGTAAAGAGTTGTCTAGACCACAAAGTTATGGCTTATGGTAAAGGCTGTGAAAATCCATTTATATGTTTTTACAGTTTTAAAAAAACTAGAAGTGTAACAACTTACCAATGATTCAAGTTTCTAAAAGTTGAACTGTGTTACTAGTCCACCAAGGTGATGGCCATGATTCCATCAAAGGACTAGCTAGCCCAAGAGCAAACGGAGTACTTGGTAAAGGCTTATAATCAAATCCGTTGATAGATATGATTTGCAAAAAATCAGATGGTATTTCAACTCACCATAGTTTCATGTACTAAAGATTGAAATGGTATTCTCAATGTACCATGGGTTTATAAACCAAACATTGGCTACTCCAGAGTTAATGGCTAACCGGGTAAAAAGACATCAAATCCATAAATTTTCAATGATTCACCTCTCACGGGAGTTAACACACCTGGAAGTGATGAGAATAGACTGAAACTTTATGATTTGATGTACATATAGTCAATGTTGTTGCTTATTCAAGTGTTGCTGAAAAGATTTGATGCTGCAAATATCCTTAGTGATGATTTTCACGAGTGCTGATAGATAGTCAGACACTGTTTCTACAGGAAAATCAACAGTTAGTTTCAAGAATAAATTCCAAAGAGAATGCACAAAAAATCCTCAGAAGCTTAAAATGACGACGACTTACAGAAACAATGAAGATCCGAGAAAAAAAAAAAAGTGATATTCAAGTAAGGGAGGAGGATTGGTTTACGGATAATAATTGTAAACAGACTCAAGAGTTCTTGTAAGTTATAGAGTATAAGTCTGGTAGACATAGTTAAGTCGCCATGGACTAATAAAGTCTGGCAGTACTATATTAGTAACTTAGGCCTGTACTAGTGTAAGTCTGTTTAGTTATCAGAATATATAATAGTTATCTTAGAGATATCTTAGGAGATATCTTAGGAAAGGATATGCATTATCCTTTCACACATTTGTAAAGCCCATTAGGGTTTCCTTGGTGTATAAAAGGAACCATATGGCAATAGGGCTTCCAAACATGATGTGTACCCTACGAAAAGAATTATAGCAGTAACCAAAGTAAAAGTTATGAAGTGGTATAACTATGGTTATCTGGAAGAGATTGAAGTTCGAAGAGAAGATCAGAAACTATACAAGTTTAAGGAAGGTGACTTTCCAATACTTAACCTGCATGATATTGAAGATATGCTGCTTCTATTGGTTTAAAAGAAACTCTCTAATCTTGAAAGAGATGTCATTTTTTACTTGGGTGTGGCATTACGGATGTTTACTAGACGTATTGTCATTCTTAAACGGGTAGAAGACCTTCAACTAGGAGTCGAAAGCTACCAGAAGAAGCTCAATATCACCAAGCCAGAGACATTCTGGTCCGACATCTCCAACAGAACTCCATACACTACTTGATATTGTCTAGATGGATCATCCTTATTAAGGAATTCATCAGGAGGATATCTAGATGAATCATCAATTCTAATTTCATCTACTGAAGTGTTAGTAAACCTGATGGATTTCATACTCTCATCAAACGTAACATGATAAATTTCCACAACCTGTTGTCTTTAGTGTTAAAGACTCTGTAGGCTTTAGAAACAAATAAGTATCCTATAAAGTATTCATCATCAGCCTTTACATCAAATTTGCCTAAATGATCCTTGTGATTATGAATAAACATAGGACATCCAAACACATGAAAGTAGATGATATCTGGGATCCTTTCTTTGAATATTTACGTGAGAGTACTGAACCATTTAACATTCTAGAAGCCTTAATAAGAGTTATGTTCTTCCTTTCAGCCACACAATTTTGTTCAGGTGTGTAAGGAGAAGAAAAGTTCTGAGAAATTCCTTTCTCATCACAAAACTCTCAAGTTCAGAATTTCTAAACTCAGTTCCATTATCATTTCTGATCTGTTTAACTTTGACATGATTTTGATTTTCAACCATTCTGATAAAGGACATTATCACATCAGCTGTCTAACTCTTCTTTCTGAGAAAGTGAACCCATGTGTACCTTGAGTACTCATCAATAATGACTAGAGTATACTTATCATGATTTATGGACATTAGAATGACTGGTCTAAATAGGTTCATGTCAAGAAGATGCAAGCATTCATGATTAAGATTTTTTTTATTTTGAAAGAATCTTTATGATGCTTTCCATTTTCACATGCTGAGCATGGTTTATCCTTTGAATAAACAAGCGAGGGAAGGCCAAGAACTTTGTTTTGTTTAGCAAGTTTATTAACGTTTTTTAAACGGAGATGTGATAGCCTTTTGTGCCATAACCAGTTAACACTTTCAGAAGCTTTGGCAAAGAAGCATGCTCCATTTAGATTTAGTGATGACATGTCAAGAACATATACATCATTTCTCTTTAGGGCTATCAAAACAATCTCTTTATTTGCATTAAAATTTGTTCCTTGCTTATCATCAAACTGAAAAATATATTTATCATCATAAAGTTGACTAATGCTAATTAGATTGTATTTTAAACCATTTACAAAAGCTACTTTAGAGAAAAATATACTACCACGATTTATTGAACCATATCCCTCAGTAATGCAAGATGAATTATCACCAAGTACTACCTTAGGACCTAGTTACTCCACATATTTATGTAGATAACTCTTGACACCAGTCATACTCCTTGAGCATCCACTGTCCAGGTATCAGATGGGCTCCCTGATGTGTCCTGCATAAATAATAAACTAAGTTAGTTTCTTTTGTAAACCCACTTCTTTGTGGGCTATGTGGCTTTAGTAGCCTAAAGTTTTTCACCTCTTTTGAAATGTTCAAAGTTACTATGGTCAGTGGTTGAGTAAACAGTACTTCCATAAGTATTTCAACTCACACCAATTAAGGATTCACTAAACTGAGAGGACTCAGCTAGGACACCTCCTCTAACAAGAAGGACACGATTGTGTCCTAAGGTTGCATGATCATTGCTTCCATAAAATTCACACTCAGGATACATATGATAATTATCAGGGCGATGGTTATTGAAGCCATAGTGAGTGCATGGTGGGAAAGGCTTTGCCTTAGCTTTCAGGATCGGTTTTGATGTTGAAGCATACTGATAAGGTTGTGCCTTGTAGTTTTCACTATTTTTCAATGATGCCACATACATATTATGATTTAAGGTCTTGTGATCATATCCTTTGCATTTCATACAATAAAGAATTCTATAGCAATCATTAGTGGAATGATTTGTATAATAGCAAATTTCACATTTCAGCTTGGGTTTTTGAACATGTTTTGGTCTGACCGATTTGGATTAGTCAATGTTCTGAACTTTAGGTTTAGATTCTTGACTCATTTTAGATGAGTTAACTGACTTAGATGATTCAGACTGTGGAATCACAGGTTTAGATTCTTAAATCTTCTAAGATGAGTTAACCTTTTCATCTATCGGCATTTAAACAAGTTTGGTTAATTCATTTATTTTGGATTCTTGTTCTTTGTTTTTGACTTCAGTAAGAACTGAAGTAATGACTAGTTCAGTGGTACACACAGTCACAGGTCTTGAAACACTCTTACTTAAAGATTTTTGTATGTCGGGCTTTGTATGTTTCATATCACCTAAACCAGGTTTCTCCCTTAGAGAATGCTCTTGATAAGGTAATGAAATGACTTTAGAGCTTGGAGAAGCTCCTGTTAGGATGTGCTCATGTCATATGGATATTTATACGGCTAGAAATACGTGAGTTTACGGGGTCACACACGTATACACATAGATATCATTCTATTAGCATATATAATAATATAAGTGTATATTTATTGTATATTAATACTCTAACTGTAGAATACTTAACGGTCATTAATTAGTTTAGTTATGAATAATTAACTTTAAGCCTTTTAATTAATATGTAATGTACATAATAATTATACAAAGTTAAAAAGTCAACAATGAGGTGATTTTGGGATTTGTTTGGCCGGCCACATCAAAGAGAAAAAGGAGGATCGGCTTTTGTTTAATTAGGCCTAAGTTGCCATATTTAGATGCCCTGTATATAAGGAGATCATTTGTGATCATTTATCTCCATCCCTTGTCCTTTTATCTTCTCTCTAGTCGTCCAAAGGAAGCCCCATGGAAGGGAATCCAAAGTTTGATTTTCTAGTATTCGATATTCGTTAGTTCGAGGAACTAGCATTCATGTGATATTGGTTAACGTTTAGTGTGGATACACGTATAGCCTACTTCCTTTAGTAACTTAAAAGGTTTCAGTTTCGCACGATGTAATACACGTGCGTATTTTGAAGAAGCTCTGGTTCTTCCATAGCTTGATTGCTATACAGTATGATTTCCCGTTTATGTTTTATGTTAATTATATTGGCTATATGTGTTTATATTCCACTGCGTAGCTCGTATAATATTATGTGTAATTTAAGTTATTAGATAACTAATTCCAAGAGTGGCATCACGAGCCGGTCATATAGCTTTATAATTACATAATAAAATGAATAAAAATGCTTAAAACCGCATATTTGTTATATTTTTCTTGCTTTTATATGTGACCCCTTTAGGGTTTTATTTTTGTGAAAATAAAGACTCATGAGAGTCACTTAAAATCTAGAAGATAAATATGGTTTGTATTTTCACATGATTATACACGCTTATTATGTTGCTTGGCTTATAATTCGTGTTTATGGACTTATTATTGCTTATTTATTTTTCATAAATTGTTAACCATGTGTTTACGTGCATGTAAATCATGGTTCATTAAGCTTAATATGTCTATTATGCATTATTGATAATGTGGTATGCTTATTTGATGCTTAAAACCTTGATACGCCTTGACCTTTGCCCGCTAAAAACTGATTTCCCAATAAACCGTAAGGGGTTGGACCATGAAATTTTTTTGGGAATTCACAACTCTAGTAGTAAAACATTAATGTTTAGTGCAAAAAGCGGGGAAGACTTTTTCCTTGCATGTTCGTGGTCCGAAGTCAGAAATTCTAATCAATCAGCTTTTGTAGTTTTCTTGTTTACATCAAGTATAATGACCTTTGCAATCGAGAAATCGATGTATGTATACCATGTGTTCTAGGATGATTCTGACAATGCGTTGGGGGTCTTATTTTAGTGTTTGATGCGTATATTGGTTGTGTTTTAAAGTGCATTAAATGTCTACATGTTTTAGTATGATTAAATTGTTCGATTTGGTTTTGCTTATTATATAATGTGGCGTTTTTGTTATGTAGTGCAAAAATGATTTTCCAAAATTAATATGGACTAAAAGCACTCGATCATTATGCTTATTGTATATATATATTGATATGTACACTTTGCTAGATTGTGTTGCGATATATATGTAAACTTGTTATTTCTTGCAACGTTCTATAACGCAGGGGTTTAGTGGTTTCCAAAAGGGAACCTGCAACGGAACAACGCAAGAATAAACATTTTTACAACAACGTTTTAACAGTATTAAAAGTATGTCGTAATCATTAGTAAGGTTTGATTATTTCCCTTAAGGATTTAACCTTATCTATAGTAATTTAATTACTTATACTTAGAATAATGTAAAACAAAATGTGTTAACCCTAATTTTATAGATCACGTGTGGATTATAAAATATAAGGGAAGTTTTTAATACATAGAAATTAAAACAAGATGGAAATGTTTTAAAATATTACAAGGATGTATGCATGCTTCATTGTATACAATTTTTGATTCACTTGTTTTATCAAAATATTTATACCCTTTAAATTAAGTCATTTTCCATCCAAGTACGAAATCACTTGAGTTTGTTTTTTACTCTAAGACAGTCTTAGGTGAATTGCAAAACAAGGTAATATAATAATCGTATGGTCAGGCCAAGACTATATAATTACTATTTTGTATTGGACGACTTATATCGAGTATGGTTGGTTAGACCTTCGACCCGAGGTATATGATGGGGCGAAACATGCCAACTTAACAATGTTATTCTGGATAATATTGCCTTGATCTTGACATTATAATTCCGGATTATGATGCCTTGGGCCCCATATGGATAAGAATTGCACATGTTGGTAATTATCACCCGTTGATTACCTTTTGAGTTTACCATTTCTAGTAGATGAACTGCATTAATGGTAGAATGCCAAGTTGGATCTTAGACCCTTGTAAAAAGTAATTGTTTATTCATAAAAACATGGGTAGTTAATTTTTAAGGGATGAATTATCAAAAATACTAAAAATGAATTTTGAAAGTTCTTTTAATGTATTAATGCAATGTATATCGTAAACAAATGGTTTATTCTTTACTTGTGAAAGATAAACCGTGTCTATTTTCCTTGGGAAAAAGAGACTATTTCCTATACTTTTTACTTGCGAAAAAGTTTTAATAGGAATGAAAGAATTATCCTAAATTCTAATTGAACTCATACCAAACTTACATGTTTAAGTTAATTTGACTTCTTATTCTTTCAAGATAGATTCAATACCCTTATTTGGTTTTGAAATCTTTGAATAATGCTAAGAAACTTGGATAACTAGAGAACTCATGTCTATAGCTACCAAATTAAAATATGTTGTTGTAATCAAGACATATTTATGAGGTATGATTGGAAGACGAAAATATCACCAAAAACCTAGAAAAGGCGATAACTAGAGAACTCGTGTTTATAGTTGTTTCCTTAACCCGGTAAAAGGCGCTAGACACCCTTGTGGTAAAGTGAGAGGATAAAGGAGGAAATGCATGCCAATTTTTCAAGTTAATAAATAGCTTTAATGGCTAGTTCATCATCTATAGAACTTGAACACACTTTCATGGATATCTAAGTACTTGCATACTAATCCATGCGACTCACATTAGCAATAATGTGTAGATATTCAGCAAATGGAAAGATAAATTGCAAATGTGGACAACTAGAAGGGGGGTTGAATAGTTTAACCCTTTTAATTTTATGTTTGGCTTGATTATAAAAACTTAGATTTGACTTTATGTGAATTCACAATGTGCACAATATGAACAATTTGACTAATCAAATAAGTAATGACAAGTTATGAAATAAGTATGCAAGATAACAGATAAGAGATGGAAAGATCAAACCACAACACGAGGATTTATAGTGGTCCGGTAACGAAGCACCTCTTCGCCCTACTCCACTCTACGAGCACCAAACTCGAGAGTTTTCTTCACTATGTCAACAAGCTCCCTTTAGGCGGAGAAAACGGTACACAACTTAGCTTACACCAATTTCCGTCACTAAGCGTAATGTTGAGTTTTAATCCTAGATTGAACCAATCTATCACAACTAACCACACTACTTTACAACAATTCACTACTTCACTTCACACTACTACTTTTTCTTCACTTCACAACTTCACTTTACTCCACAACTTCACTTCACTTCACAACTCCTTCACAACCTTTCAATACTTCTCTTCACAACTTTACTTCAACTAAACACTATCTTGAACACCCCAATTTAACACTACTTACTAAGATCACCCCGATCTAACTATACTTGCAATAATCACTACAATCTACTTAATATACACAACTACAATACACACCTTCACAACATACACAAAAGATTTACAAGATATGATACAATTGCAACAAGGTTGCAAGGACAGACTCTAAGCTATAATACTTCTTCACTTGATGGTAGGAAGTATTCTTCTCTTGCACTTCAAAATCAAAGCTTGGATCACTTGGAAACAAAGCTTTATGATTAAATGATCAAAGGAAAGAAAGGAAAGTATAAACTGATTTAGAACAGAAAGAAAGTGTATGCAAAAGGTGAGAAAAACAGTGGGGAATAGTCTAGTATTTATAGGCAAGCTGAGCTTGCTTTTTGTCTCGGCGGTCCCCTTAAATAGGGTGCCGGTCCCCTTAATTATTAAGGGGAACGCCCTTATAATTAAGGGGGCCGCCCAGCCTCAGACGCTCCCAATTTTGTCTTTTCCAGAGGAGGTTTTTTCTGGAACATTTCTAGCCTTTTTTAGGTATAAAATTCGAATTCAAAATATTTATTTGAATAAAACATTTCTTTTAAATCTAAAAAAGTTTTGTAAAAGATATAAAAATGTTTGTGACATTTTTATAAAAAAATGTGAGGTTAAATAAAAATTCCTTTGATCATGAAATGCATTAAGCATATGTTTATTCATACCTTTAAGTGATTAAATTTTCAAAATGAAAATTTACTACTAATTACTTGTTTTACAAATAATTTTCATTAATCGTTTTTACATTTTGTGATTATCAAAACGTAGAGACGTCGAAAAATATTAATAACATTTTTAGGCATTATTTCTATCAACAATCTCCCCTTTTTTATGATTACAAAATCTAAACTCATTAAATGTAAAATTATATTTAAACAAGTATTTAGTGAGTTTTATTTCCATTTCTCCCCATTTTTGTAGAATCAAAAAGGATTCATCGATGAATATGTGAGAAGTCGATGGGATGAACGCTCCCCCTTGATATGTACTCCCCCTCGTTCGAGGGCACCAAAGAATCGAGCTATTGATAACTTTTCTACAAAACAAGTTAGAAGAACCACACCAATATTTCTAACATATAGAGCAAAGAGATGAAAAATATAAAAATATATTGACAATGCTTAACAAGTGCCATGTTATTTGTGAAGTTAACATCCACAACTTATAAAGTTAAGAAAAAAAATATAAAGACAAGCAAGTGCATATTTAAAAGCATAATACTAAAGACCATTCATCTAAACATGAAAATTATGCATAAAACACAATCATGCATACATCAAATAGAAATAATATGCTTGAAGCATATTAATACAACATACATAGAAGTAAACTACAAAGGTCTTAATATTTCTAGAATTTCATAGGACTCGCTTGCAAAAGGAGAGGGTTGGACATTTATTTAAAAGCGAGAAAAAGTCGGCATGTATCATGCTTAGTTGGTTGTTGGTAGAGAGTTTGGAGCGGAGGTGGTTGTTAGAGGATAGTCACGTTGGAGTTGAGGTGGTGATTGTGGTTGAGTAAGAAGAAATTTAATCCAATTGACATCTTCACTCAAGGTTAGGAATTATTTTTGGGTGTATATAAACAAGGACAATAACCAACATGTTGTTCAACTTGATCCAAGTTGAAGGTGTGAGGTAAATTTGGAGAGTAAGGTGAAGAGGAAGTGTTACATTGTAAGAGATGCATGTAAAGGAGGTTTGATAGGTCTTGAAGTTGATTAATGTCATTCATGAGCATTTCTCTACTTAGAGATGGAGGGGGTGGAGGTTGAGTGTGGTTGTCACCTTGAGGTGAGGGTGGAGTTTAAGCATGAAGCACACTAGCAACATGTGGATTGATAAGTAAGTAAGGAAATGGGGGTTGAGATTGATTGATGTTTTATGGTGGAATGGAAGCTTGTCCAACATTAGTGTTACAAGAATCACTAAATGGAAGTAATTGAGATTGTAGTGAAACATGGTTTGAATGAGTAGTAGGGGTGTTTGCTCGTGATGGTTTATTGATAGGAGATTGTGGTTTGGGCATTAGTGTTGCTAAGTTAACATCAACCTCATTTGATGTGTTACTTTCTTTCTCTAAATGGGTCTTACTGATATTTTGGCAACTCTTGAAGGTTTGGGTAAAGGTTTGTGAGGGGAAGACATTTTGAGAAGACAAGATAATTGTGGTGATTATGTTGAGGATGAGAGTTGATTTATACTAGGGAAATGGTGTAATTAAGGGTGGATGGATACTGTTAGAAAGCCAATCCAAGTAATGTTGGTGAGTTCTAGGAAATTTTAGCTAGGTCTAGGTGAATGAGGGTCAAAAAGTAGGAAGAAACAATAAAATTCGTGCTTCAGGTGGTCGGTCCCCTTAATTATATGGCCGACCCCTTTAATTTTAAGAGGACCGCCCCTTTGAATTAAGGGGGCCGCCACCTGGAAGTGTCCAGAAATTCCAAGGTTTTGTTTCTTTTAGGAAATGGTAAAAGGTGGACTATTTTGTGGCCATTTTACACCAAGTCCTAATTTTTATAGCAACTAATACGATAGTATTTAACAAGCAAGAAAATAGCCAAGCAAAGTCCCACTTTGTTTTAAACATGATCAACACTAAGGGCATTTAGCAAATAAGAACATGTAGACAAGCATGCAAGAAGGTAAAATAAAAGTCTTCAATTGAAACCATATTAAACAAATTGTTTTAATACTCCTAATAGTTGCAATGCTCCTAAGATTTCTTAAACAAGAAAAGTATGTTGTAAACATATTTGAATGAGACTTGTGTTTGTATTTATGACCCTAGTGTGTGCCTATATGCGACAAATATGGAGTGATGATTATTTCGACTCTAAGAAAAGAAAACCTAAGAAATAATCCAAGTGCTCCTTGATTTAATGTTGCTCAATTAAGATTGTCAAAATATATATTAGATTATATATTTTGACATCAAGTGCGAGATCATTATGCACGATTTTGAAAAATGTTTTTAGCATATGATGTGTTTCAAAAGCTTTAAATTTGTAAGACTGAAAATGCCGAACAATTATATGGAAATACATGGGTAAAGTATAACCCTCGTTTATAATATAGTATTGTAGGTAAGTCAGGTCGTTTCATAGGAGATTGGCAATTCTAAGATAAAGTCGATAATATTATGAAAAGGGATTATCTTATAGAGTGTCACGGGTCTAAAGATAACGGTCTAATTCAATTAAAAGGCATGTTTGGTTAATGGAACAAGAAATATAATAGATAAACTTGAGTAGATGAATGATTCACGGATGTAATTATAACCATTTTAAGAATGTTTAGTTGCTTAAAAAGATCGTCTATTATTCATAATGAAAAACCCTTTCGGCCTTTATCTTTAATTATGAAAATGCTTTAAGTGTAATTCGTGTTTGATGATAAGTAATATAAGCTTGCTAAACCAAGTTCGTTAGACATGTGGTTTAGCGTTAAACCTTTTTGTACTTGGGTTAATGTTCGTTTCCTTAGCCAATCCTCACAAGATTAAGGTCTAGTTGCCATAGACAAACAACTTGAAAATCAACCATTTAGTCTAGAGTCTTTCGACCTATATCCGGAATGAATGGAGATCAAATGAAGATTAAAGAATCCAAGTCCAAGAACATTACGCTTGTATTATTTATATCAAAAATTCATTCAAATAGTCAAGTTTGATCCATTATATCCATATAGTTCCTAACCAAACATGTTAAACTACTCAATAACCATAATAGCAACACATTGAACAAGTAAGATAGATCCAAAATTCATTTCATAAAAAGATGGAAACATGTTTCTTTACCAAATTTCAAGAACAAAGATCCAATCTAACAATTTCTTCTTAGAACAAAGATATAACTGATGTCTAGCACCTCTAACTTCTGAAATAACGGAACTTTGCTTGCTCTTCTACCCGGAAAAGATGAAGATGAAGGTTTTACCCTTCAAATCTTCCTAAGAACTTTCTTCCACTCTTGGAGAGTGAATTAGTGTGTTATATGAACTGATGTTGTTGTTGTAAGTGATATTTTCTTCTCCAAATCGTGCTCCATTTATAGTGATGATTGGGAAAGCCAAGAGTTGCACCATTTATGATTTTTTTTGTAACTGACACAGAAAGTGCGCCGCACTTGGATAAAAGTGCGCCGCACATCCCTAATAAATGCTTTGCATTAAACTCGCTGACAAGTGCGCCGCACTTGGTTATAAAACCGGCGCACTTGTGCCTCTGACTTCAATAGTCCCTTTCTAGATTCTTCTTTTGACGATTGTTAGTTGTAATTAACCAAATTCTTTGCACGTTAAGTCCTTCCTTCCACATTTGGTCCTGAAACAATATTTACATAACAAACGACCCATTCTTTGCAATAAATTATATTTGCATTAGTACATATATTTCTCGCATTTCTAAGGGATATTTTATGTATATTTGGAGCGTTATCAAATCCCCCCATACTTAGCTTATTGCTTACCCTCAAGCAATCAAAGTGAAAGAATTTTGTTTCATTAGATTAGAAATCATAAGCACAGATAACGCGACCAAGCAACTCATGAAATTTCAGATAAGTTTTATTTTTCACATCCACGCTCAATTTAGTAGAAAGGGTAATAAACGGGAGTCACTCAAATGCGTAGTCATGAAATGTACAGATTACCATAAGCTTGTACTAGAAACTAAACTCCACCGACATGGCGTAAGCACCGAACATTATCTTCGAAAGAGGTTACATACTAGTATAGGTTTTGGTTCGTTTTTTCTGAAAAAGAGTTTAAAAATTAATTATATCAATCCACCTTATCCCATTTCTTTCTATCTATACTTCTGCTTTGGTGATATTCAGATACTCATACTTTTTTTTGAATCCATTCTTAGGGATTTTGGGGGAACTTGCTTTCCCCCATACTTATGATAAGAATACTTGCAGCTACACGCAACACTTCGAACGGATAAAATATCATATGATTTAATTAAAAAGTGATTTCAACAAAGTAATTCATTTATATTTTCCATTTTGATAATAACTCTTAATCAAAAAAAATGTTTATATCACGCAAGCATGATCTTACTGCGGTCTCGAAAAGATTTCAAGCACAAGTTCTAGAATTTTACAAATCACCGGCACACTCATAATTTTCAACCGATATCACTGTTCCAGAAAAAGTGACAAAGACCATACATACACATCCATAACGACGGAATAGACATATATGACTGCAATCAAACCCTAACTCAAACAGGCTAAAGGCATCAATTATCTTGGGTATCAAAGATGGATACCCGAAATCTTAAAGTTTAAGGGCGAACCTTACTTTTTAATTGGTGGCATAATATGCTAGTAACGTTATCCATCTCGAGTCAGATTGCTTATGATCATAAAATTTTTATATTTAATATGGTTTCAAATGTTTTCACTTTTCTAAGTTATCTCCCCCCCATACTTAATATGAGCATTGTCCCTAATGCGAAAGATTATAGAGAAAAGATAAATAGGGAAAGTGAAATATACTTTTGTATTGTGTATCCTCCAAAACTCTTGCTTGCATTTGTCTTTTCCATCTCATTTTCCTGTTTCAAATACACATATTCCAATAATATATGCATGATAATAATTATTCTAATTAATTAATAAGTTTTAAAATATTGTTTTCAATGCCAACAGAGGCATTTACACATAATAATAATAATAATAATAATAATAATGTTTTTTAAATATGTGTGTCCAAACACAAACAATCACATATCCATCTTGTGTCATCTGACACTACTCGTCCTCTTCATCATCATGCTGCTGCTGTGGTAGTTGCTGTGGATAATACTGCTGGTAGTACTCGTCGTATTGGGGTTGAGCATAACCAGGTGGGTTGTAAGCACCCTGTAATGGAACACTATAAACTCCTGCCATGTGCTCAAAGATACCCTGGTACCTATCCTAGTGATATGACTGTCTGTACTCCATCCTCTCTATTGCCTCCTGCCTGATCTCCAAGCTACCTATACGCTCATATAAATCCTGTATCAAAGCTCGCTGAACTCTCGAAGCTCTCTGGGCGGCAAATCTCTGTACATCATCAACTGGAATATCAGGAATCAATCTATCCTCAAAGACGTCCACTTCTCAGGGTGGTCCGTCTAAATCTACTAACAGTAAAACCGGAGTACTCAGGGAACGTATTATCTCTTCAGTCAAAACTCTGCTCTTCCTAGCAATCTTTGAAATGAATTGACCATAACAAATCCGACTGTCTTTCTGACTTCCAGCTCCCTTCCTTTTTCATCCATTTTACAATCACCCAAGCCACATTTTCATACCCATTCTGATGTCTATCCTCAAACATACTCAACAACCACAGATCATTCCTTTGAATCTTCTCATATCCAGTCGTCCTTCGACATAATCCGTAAGTGATCATTTTATGCAACACTCTGAGAATCAGGAATCGAACGGAAGTGATTGAGCTCCTAGATAAATGTAAGTCCCTGTCTAGGCTAATCATTTCCTAATATTCTCTAGCATTAAAGTTTTCATCACTTCTCAAACCTCCTTGAAAATAAGTATCAAAACCTTCTTCCTCCAATTCGTCAGCATGATACAATCCCAATCTCCTAGCAAATTCCAAAAAAGTTAGGACTCATGTGCACGTCCTCTCTAGGTCTGAAAACTGATTATCTTCTTTGACTGTAATTCATTATCCGTACATACTTCATCAAACTCATAAGTAGCATAGAACTCACAACAAAGTTCTGGGTAGATAGGCTCATGGATGTTAAAAGCCCTTACCCAAGCCATAGAAAAGAATACCTCCTCTTCGGTTTGAGATTCCTTCAAACTAATTTTTAACATTTTATCAATCTCGTCCCCACAATCCAATCTTGTGTAAACAACTCGGCCTATCCTGATTTGCGGCGAGTAAATGAGTGTTGGGAGCCAAAGTTGCCAACCTAGAGTTATAACGGGATTTTTCTTCTCTACTACAACCTCTCCATTCACAAGAATTCGTGGGTGAAATCTGGAAGTATGCTTCTTCCACGGTTTCATCATTTTCTAGAGCGTTTGGCACGGGATGACCCGGTCTCATGATCATATGTTCATGAAGTCTACACATCACAAATCAACCAAAGGCATGATATATAATTAAGTTAGACAAGATTTAGCATTGTTGGTTATATTTTGATCACCTTGCAGACATTCTGTTACTTTCTGTGATAAAAAGTGCGGCGCACTTATATACAAGTGCGGCGGTTTTCAAATAATCAAGCAAGTGCGGCGGTTTTCAAACCAAAACCGGCGCACTTCCTGCTCTGTTTTAAACAAAACAAGTTTTTAATAATTTTAACTCAATCCAAACACTAATTAAACCTGGATTTACTCAAAGGTTTCTGATAACATCTCTTAAATCTTAATAATGAGGCATAATCCTGGTCCTATGCAAAATCTATTGGCATAATTTCACAATTTCTTCAAACTTAATTCATATAAACCCTAAACACATAATTATAATAGATTTAATGATAAGAAATAGTAAGGAATGAAATAAACATACCCTTGGCATGATTAAGAGTTTGGTGGATTGGTTTTTAGAATCTTTTCTTTGATTTTGATTAGAAACCCGGCGGTGTCTATGTTTTTGAGTTTGGTATTTATAATGAATAGAAAGCTTCTTTTATAAGCTTTGTTTCTGAAATGTCTAAAAAGTGCGGCGCACTCCCACTAAGTTTTTTTTCTCTCTCTCTCTCTCTCTATATATATATATATGCTATATGTGTGTGTATATATATATATATATATATATATATATATATATATATATTCAATTATAATAACTAAAATGTAAATTAGTCCACCAAAATCTTCATTTATTAATATCGGGGTAGTCCCCGTACATCAAAGTATAATCCATAATGGATTTAATACAATTGATTTTATTTAGATATGCATACGACAAAAAGTAAAATTAAAGTACGATAAACATTATTTTGGCAGTGCATAAACTCTTTCTCGCTTATTCCTCCTTCTAAGTTTACTCGATGAACAAGTTTGGTGACATTATGTCACTCAATTTGTAATATTTGGATAATTTCCTTTTCATGGGTTTTGTCACAAAAGCTTGTATGTAGATATTTCCATAAGGGTCGGTTAAATGAATCTTAGTTTTCCAATGCCCAGTTGCTAACTCGAGATTAGAATAGCATATTTTGTAATCAGGATTCCATTCAACATCTCTTAGTTTAGCAGGGAGTGATCCTAGGAAACTTACAGCCTTTTTCCACACGCTGATTTTTCTAAAGGGGTTTATTACTGATTCAAGGGTTGACAAGGTCATGTTTTATGAATGTTGGTGCTGTTTTGGTATCGAGTTAGGTCTAGAGGTTGTGAGATTGGGTCCCTATTTTATTTCTCTTAATCACATAATCTTCCTCGTCATCTGAGTCGCTCTCAGCAGTTCTGATTTTTTCTGATCTAGCTGCTCTAAAGGTTTGGCGAGCGAGCCCATCAAAAGTAGTAAATATCATGTTTGGAATGTTAATGTTGCCTCTAATTGTATCAAGGAATCCATGACCAACCACGATCGGTGCATCCCGGTCTACAGGTATTTCTAAAATCAAGAACTTGGCAGACAGAGTGGTGAATCCAACTTGACAGAGTACATTTACTAGCCGACCAGTTACTTCAGCTTCTGTATAGTTAATCATAGTTATGTTTCTTTCTTCTTTCATGATATCATCTCTACCCAGCTGTTCGTAGATTCTGTATGGCATGGTGTTAGTGTCAGATCCAGTATCAGCTAGAGCGTTTTCATTGATTCGGCCTTCCAACCTAATTGGAAATAAAAATGCTCTTGGATCTTTCTTTTCCTTAAGCATATGCCCTTTTACTTTTACCATTACTCTTTCTTCTTCTGGTTTAATCATTCCATCTAACCTGACTTTGTCGGCCTAGATTTCATCCAACAACTTCCTATATTTATCACTATAGGCCAATGTTTCTATTACCGGCCTCACTTCTTCTAGAATTTCATACCTCATACCGATATTGTGGGCAAGTGCCCTCTTTTCAGCTTCCTCTTGGGTTAAGGGTGTTCCAAATGATGAAGATGGTCCAGCACCATTATTAAAGTACATGATGTTCTCCATTACTTTCTTTTTATTCCTGCTTCCCTTGCCCATTTTGCATACCAGTGGTGGGAGATCTGTCTCAGTTTGTGGTTCCTCATCGAAATCAAAGTCAAGCAATGTTTCCAAGTCATCAAGGTTTGGGTTTTTTTCTTCATCACTGCTTAAAAGAAAAGGGTCAAAATCGGGTTGTATTGTAATAGTACCTTCCCCGAAGTTTACGATTCCTTTGGCAGAACGCAAGAATGATCTTCCAAAAATTAATCCTGGCTCAAATTCGTCCTCTTCAGGATTTATGATGAATTGAACAAAATAGATTTCTCCACGTAGTAGCACCATCAACTCCTTTTTAACTAATTTCTTTCCCTTTCTAACCTCATACTCAAGACAGAGTTTGACTGCGTAGTCGTTCGAGATTAAGTTTTCATTCTTTTCTAAATTGATCTCTCCATCTGATGCATATAAACCATTCACAAAACATTGTGCAATATACCGATCACTATCCTCTTCAGTGTACATTTTGTGAAAGACCAAAGCTTCAGGTTCTTTCTTTCCTCCACTTCCTGTTGTATCTTTGTATTCAGGTGAATCCCAATCTCCTGACCCTTCATTTCGCGGGGGGGGGCTCCTAGAGATCTCAATTACGTCCTTTTCTAGGCACATATTTCCTATACTCGAGTCCATATTACTTTTAAAACAGCATAATATCAAAATAAACATTAGTGGGTTAGTCAAAACATATTTAAGCAACTTCCTACACTTACACAATATTAATAAGCACATAGTAATCTTCATTTCAAATAATTCCTTTGCAAAATATGAGTTTTGGGCATACTATTTTTGTTCAGACAGAAAAGTGCGGCGGTTTGTTGGAAAAGTGCGGCGCACTTTTTGAAAAGTCAATAATTCTTCTTTATTTTCTAGAAACACCGGCGCACTATAGAATGAGTGTGGCGCACTTCTGGAAATTTTATATCTGATTTTTGTTGAATTTTTCACTTGCACAACTTTATCAAAAAGACTTAAACTAGCTATCATGAATTTCTCTAAGAGGCATTTAACAAATAAGGAACATAAGCAATTAGGTAGACAATAATCCAAATAAGCTAATAAGAAAATATTTTTTGCTTTTTTCATTTTTAAATATAAGCTATATAGAAATTTGACAATTATCAATATTTGAAACATATTCTTCATTTAAAAGTTAAGTTACAGATTATGGGTTCTTATGATCAAGTTACTTTTAATTTCAACTTCTTTTCTCAATTAACAATGAAAAGTGCAGCGCACTTTCTGAAGCAGTTTAATAAGATGGTTTTTGTTTGCCAGAAAATGGTACGGCAATTTTTTAAAATTTAGGTTTGTAATATTAAAAATGACTTTATCAAAAAAAATGTTTTCAATCCCCGGCAACGGCGCTAAAAACTTTGATGTGTTTCAAAAGATTTAATTTTATAAGACTAAAAATACCGAACAATTATATGGAAACACACGGGTAAAGTATAACCCTCGTTTATAATATAGTATTGTAGGTAAGTCAGGTCGTTCCACAGGAGATTGGCAATTCTAAGATAAAGTCGATAATATTACGAAAAAGGATTATCTTATAGAGTGTCACGGGTCTAAAGATAACGGTCTAATCATTAAAAGCATGTTTGTTAATGGAACAAGGAAATAAATAGATAAAACTTGAGTAGATGAATGATTCACGGATGTAATTATAACCGTTTTAAGAATGTTTAGTTGCTTAAAAAGATCGTCTATTATTCATAATGAAAAACCCTTTCGGCCTTTATCTTTAATTATGAAAATGCTTTAAGTGTAATCCGTGTTTGATGATAAGTAATATAAGCTTGCTAAACCAAGTTCGTTAGACATGTGGTTTAGCGTTAAACCTTTTTGTACTTGGGTTAATGTTCATTTCCTTAGCCAATCCTCACAAGGCTAAGGTCTAGTTGCCATAGACAAACAACTTGGAAATCAACCATTTAGTCCAGAGTCTTTCGACCTATATCCGGAATGAATGGAGATCAAACGAAGATTAAAGAATCCAAGTCCAAGAACATCAAGCTTGTATTATTTATATCAAAAATTCATTCAAATAGTCAAGTTTGATCCATTATATCCATATAGTTCCTAACCAAACATGTTAAACTACTCAATAACCATAATAGCAACACATTGAACAAGTAAGATAGATCCAAAAATTCATTTCATAAAAGATGGAAACATGTTTCTTTACCAAATTTAAAGAAGAGATCTAATCTAACAATTTCTTCTTAGAACAAAGATATAACTGATGTCTAGCACCTCCAACTTCTGAAATAACGGAACTTTGCTTGCTCTTCTACCCAGAAAAGATGAAGATGAAGGTTTTACCCTTCAAATCTTCCTAAGAACTTTCTTCCACTCTTGGAGAGTGAATTAGTGTGTTATATGAACTGATGTTGTTGTTGTAAGTGATATTTTCTTCTCCAAACCACTGCGTGTTACAATCATTGTTATCATACCCTAGATGAGTCCTAATAACGATCTATGGAGTCATTATAGGATTCCACAGCCGCACTTGGATAAAAGTGTGCCGCACATCCCTAATAAATGCTTTGCATTAAACTCGCTGACAAGTGCGCCGCACTTGGTTATAAAACCGACGCACTTGTACCTCTGACCTCAATAGTCCCTTTCTAGATTCTTCTTTTGACGATTGTTAGTTGTAATTAACCAAATTCTTTGCACTTTAAGTCCTTCCTTCCACATTTGGTCCTGAAACAATATTTACATAACAAACGACCCATTCTTTGCAATATTAATTGCATTAGTACATATATTTCTCGCATTTCTAAGGGATATTTTATGTATATTTGGAGAGTTATCAAATCCCCCATACTTAGCTTATTGCTTGCCCTCAAGCAATCAAAGCGAAAGAATTTCGTTTCATTAGATTAGAAATCATAAGCACAAATAACGCTACCAAGCAACTCATGAAATTTCAAATAAGTTTTATTTTTCACTCACGCTCAACTTAGTGAAAAGGATAATAAATGGGAGTCACTCAAACGCGCAGTCATGAAATATACAAATTACCATAAGCTTGTACTAGAAACTAAACTCCACCTAGATGGCATAAGCACAGAACATTATCTTCGAAAGAAGTTACATACTAGTAAGTTTTGGGTTCGTTTTGTTGAAAAGAGTTTATAATTAAATATCAATCCACCTTATCTGTTTATTCCATCGAGATTCTTCTTTTTGGTGATATTCAGATATTCATACTTTTTTTATCCATTCTTGGGGATTTTCGAGGAACTTGCTTTCCCCCTATACTTATGATAAGAACACTTACAGTTACACACAACACTTCGAACGGATAAAATTTCATATGATTTAATTAAAAAGTTATTTCAACAAAGTAATTCATTTATATTTTCCATTTTGATAATACCTCTTAATCAGAAAAATGTTTATATCACCCAAGCATGATCTTACTGCGGTCTCGAAAAGATTTCAAGCACAAGTTCTAGAATTTTACAAATCACCGGCACCCTCATAATTTTCAACCGATACCACTGTTCCAGAAAAAGCGACAAAGACCATACATACACATTTGTAACGACGAAATAGACATATATGACTACAATCAAACCCTAACTCGAACAGGCTAAAGGAATCAATTATCTTGGGTATCAAAGATGGATACCCGAAATCTTAAAGTCTAAGGGCAAACCTCAGTTTTTAATTGGTGGCATAATATGCTAGTAACGTTATCCATCTTGAGTCAGATTGCTTATGATCATAAAATTTTATATTTAATATGGTTTTAAATGTTTTCACTTTTCCAAGTTATCTCCCCCCATACTTAATATGAGCATTGTCCCTAATGCGAAAGATTATAGAGAAAAGATAAATAGGGAAAGTGAAATATACTTTTGTATTGCGTATCCTCCAAAACTCTTGCTTGCATTTGTCTTTTCCATCTCCTTTTCCTGTTTCAAATACACATATTCCAAAACATATGCATGATAATAATTATTCTAATTAATTAATAAGTTTTAAAATATTGTTTTTAATGCCAACAGAGGCATTTACACATAATAATAATAATAATAATAATAATAATAATATTGTTTTTGAAATACGTGTGTCCAAACACACACAATCACATATCCATCTTGTGTCATCCGACACTACTCGTCCTCTTCATCATCATGCTGCTGCTGTGGTGGTTGTTGTGGATAATACTGCTGGTAGTACTGGTCGTATTGGGGCTGAGCATAACCAGGTGGGTTGTAAGCACCCTGCAATGGAACACTATAAACTCCTGCCATGTGCTCAAAGACAACCTGGTACCTATCCCAGTAATATGTCTGTTTGTACTCCATCCTCTCTATTGCCTCTTGCCTGATCTCCGTGCTACCCATACGCTCATATAAATCCTATATCAAAGTTCGCTGAACTCTCGGAGCTCTCTGGGCGGCAACTCTTTGTACATCATCAACCGGAATATCAGGAATCAATCTATCCTCAGAGTCGATCAACTCTCTCAGGGTAGTCCTGTCTAAATCTCTGCAGTAAACCGGAGTACTCAGGGAACGTATTATCTCTTCAGTCAAAACTCTGCTCTTCCTAGCAATCTTTGAAATGAACTGACCACAACAAATCTGACTGTCTTTCTGACTTCTAGCTCCCTTCCTTTTCATCCATTTTGCAATCACCCAAGCCACATTTGCATACCCATTCTGATGTCTATCCTCAAACATACTCAACAACCACAGATCATTCCTCTGAATCTTCTCATAGCCAGTTGTCCTCTGACATAATCCGTAAGTGATCATTTTATGCAACACTCTGAGAATCAGGAATCGAACATAAGTGATTGAGCTCCTAAATAAATGTAAGTCCCTGTCTAGGATAATCCTTTCCCAATATTCTTTAGCATTAAAATTTTCATCACTTCTTAAACCTCCTTGAAAATAAGTATCAAAACCTTCTTCTTATAATTCGTCAGCATGATACAATCCCAATCTCCTAGCAAATTCCAACAAAGTTAGACTATGAGCACGTCCTCCTAGTCTAAAACGGATTATCTTCTTTGATTGTTATTCATTATCCGCACATACTTCATCAAACTCATAAGTAGCATAGAACTCACGGTAATGTTCTGGGTAGATAGGCTCACGGATGTTAAAAGCCCTTACCCAAGCCTCAGAAAAGAATACCCCCTCTCCGGTTTGAGCTTTCTTCAAACTAATTTTTAACATTTGATGAATCTCGTCCCCACAACCAATCTTGTGTAACAACTGCCAATCCACGATTTGCGGCGAGTAAATGAGTTTTGGGAGCAAAGTTTCCAACCTAGAGTTATAACGAGACTTTGCTTCTCTACTACAACCTCTTCATTCTAAGAATTCATGGTGAACATCTGGAAGTAATGCTTCTTCCACGGTTTCAACATTTTTAGAGCGTTTGGCACCGGATGACCCGGCCTCATGATCACATGCTCCTGAAGTCTACACATCACAAATCAACCAAAGGCATGATATATAATTTAGACAAGATTTAGCATTGTTGGTTATATTTTGATCACCTTGCAGACATTCTGTTACTTTCTGTGATAAAAAGTGCGGCGCACTTATATACAAGTGCGGCGGTTTTTAAATAATCAAGCAAGTGCGGCGGTTTTCAAACCAAAACCGGCCCACTTCCTGCGCTGGTTTAAACAAAACGAGTTTTTAATAATTTAACTTAATCCAAACACTATTTAAACTTGGATTTACTCAAAGGTTTCTTATAACATCTCTTAAATCTTAATAATGAGGCATAATCCTGGTCCTATACAGAATCTATTGGCATAATTTCATAATTTCTTCAAACTTAATTCATATAAACCCTAAACACATAATTATAATAGATTTAATGATAAGAAATAGTAAGGAATGAAATAAACATACCCTTGGCATGATTAAGAGTTTGGTGGATTGGTTTTTAGAATCTTTTCTTTGATTTTGATTAGAACCCGGCGGTGTCTATGTTTTTGAGTTTGTTATTTATAATGAATAGAAAGCTTCTTTTATAAGCTTTGTTTCTGAATGTCTAAAAAGTGCGGCGCACTCCCACTAAGTGCGACGAACTTGGCTCTTTTCTCTCTATATATTTTCTTAAATATAATAACTGAAATGTAAATTAGTCCACTAAAATCTTCATTTATTAATATCGGGGTAGTCCCTGTACATCAAAGTATAATCCATAATGGATTTAATACAATTGATTTTATTTAGATATGCATACGACAAAAAGTAAAATTAAAGTACGATAAACATTATTTTGGGAGTGCATAAACTCTTTCTCCCTTATTCCTCCTTCTAAAGTTTACTCGACGAACCAGTTTGGTGACATTATGTCACTCAATTTGTGATATTTGGATAATTTCCTTTTCGTGGGTTTTGTCACAAAAGCTTACATGTAGATATTTCCATAGCGGTCGGTTAAATGAATCTCAATTTTCCACTGCCCAGTTGCTAACTCAGGATTAGAATAGAACATTTTGTAATCAGGCTTCCATTCAACATCTCTTAGTTTAGCAGAGAGTGATCCTAGGAAACTTGCAGCCTTTTTCCACATGCTGATTTTTTAAAGGGGTTTATTACTGATTCAAGGGTTGACAAGGTCATGTTTTCAGCAGGGTTGGTGTTGTTTTGGTATCCGATAGGTCTGGAGTTATGAATTGGTGTCCCCATTTCATTTCTCTTAATCACATTATATTCCTCGTCATCTGAGTCGCTCTCAGCAGTTCTGATTTTTTCTGATCTAGCTGCTCTAAAGGTTTGGCGAGTGAGCCCATCAAAAGTAGCAAATATCTTGTTTGGAATGTCAATGTTGCCTCCAATTGTATCAAGGAATCCACGACCAACCAAGATCGGTGCGTTCTGTTCTACACGTATTTCCAAAATTAAGAACTTGGCAGACAGAGTGGTGAATCTAACTTGATAGAGTACATTTACTAGTCGACCAGTTACATCAGCTTTTGTATAGTTAATCATAGTTATGTTTCTTTCTTCTTTCATGATATCATCTCTACTCAGCTATTCGTAGATTCTGTATGGCATGGTGTTAGTGTCAGATCCAGTATCAGCTAGAGCGTTTTCATTGATTCGGCCTTCCAACCAAATTGGAAATAAAAATGCTCCTGGATCTTTCTTTTCCTTAAGCATCTGCCCTTTTACTTTTACTATTACTCTTTATTCTTTTGGTTTAATCATTCCATCTAACCTGACTTTGTCGGCCCAGATTTCATCCAACAACTTCCTATATTTATCACTATAGGCCAATGTTTTTATTACCGGTCTCACTTCTTCCAGAATTTCATACCTCATACCGATATTGTGGGCAAGTGCCCTCTTTTCAGCTTCCTCTTGGGTTAAGGGTGTTCCAAATGATGAAGATGGTCCAGCACCATTATTAAAGTACATGATGTGCTCCATTACTTTCTTTTTATTCCTGCTTCCCTTGCCTATTTTGCATACCAGTGGTGGGAGATCTGTCTCAGTTTGTGGTTCCTCATCAAAATCAAAGTCAAGCAATGTTTCCAAGTCATCAAGGTTTGTAATAGTACCTTCCCCGAAGTTTACGATTCCTTTGACAGAACGCAAAAATGATCTTCCAAAAATTAATCCTGGCTCAAATTTGTCCTCTTCAGGATTTATGATGAATTGAACAAAATAGATTTCTCCACGTAGTAGCACCATCAACTCCTTTTTAACTAATTTCTTTCCCTTTCTAACCTCATACTCAAGACAGAGTTTGACTGTGTAGTCGTTCGAGATTAAGTTTTCATTCTTTTCCAAATTGATCTCTCCATCTGATGCATATAAACCATTCACAAAACATTGTGCAATATACCGATCATTATCCTCTTCAGTGTACATTTTGTGAAAGACCAAAGCTTCAGGTTATTTCTTTCCTCCACTTCTTGCTGTATCTTTGTATTCAAGTGAATCCCAATCACCTGACCATTCATTTCGGTCACTAGAGATCTCAATCACGTCCATTTCTAGGCACATCTTTCCCATACTCGAGTCCATATTACTTTTAAAACAAAATAATATCAAAATAAACATTAGTGGGCTAGTCAAAACATATTTAAGCAACTTCCTACACTTACATAATATTAATAAGCACATAGTAATCTTCATTTCAAATATTTCCTTTGCAAAATATGAGTTTTGGGCATACTGTTTTTGTTCAGACAGAAAAGTGCGGCGGTTTGTTGGAAAAGTGCGGCGCACTTTCTGAAAAGTTAATAATTCTTCTTTATTTTCCAGAAACACCGACGCACTATAGAATGAGTGCGGCGCACTTCTGGAAATTTTATATCTGATTTTTGTTGAATTTTTCACTTGCACAACTTTATCAAAAAGACTTAAACTAGCTATCATGAATTTCTCTAAGAGGCATTTAACAAATAAGGAACATAAGCAATTAGGTAGACAATAATCCAAATAAGCTAATAAGAAAATATTTTTTGCTTTTTTCATTTTTAAATATAAGCTATATAGAAATT
Organism: Tanacetum coccineum; assembly: GCA_026074375.1. Taxonomy (NCBI): domain Eukaryota; kingdom Viridiplantae; phylum Streptophyta; class Magnoliopsida; order Asterales; family Asteraceae; genus Tanacetum; species Tanacetum coccineum. Next base: position 52,191 of record BQNB010012144.1, read on the forward strand.
TGACAATTATCAATATTTGAAACATATTCTTCATTTAAAAGTTAAGTTACAGATTATGGGTTCTTATGATCAAGTTACTTTTAATTTCAACTTCTTTTCTCAATTAACAATGAAAAGTGCGGCGAACTTTGGAAAAGTGCGACGCACTTTCTGAAGCAGTAATAATAAGATGGTTTCTGTTTGCCAGAAAACGGTACGACGATTTTTATAATTTTAGGTTGTAATATTAAAAATGACTTTATCAAAAAATGTTTTCAATCCCCGGCAGCGGCGCCAAAAACTTTGATGTGTTTCAAAAGCTTTAAATTTATAAGACTGAAAATACCGAACAATTATATGGAAACACACGGGTAAAGTATAACCCTCGTTTATAATATAGTATTGTAGGTAAGTCAGGTCGTTCCACAGGAGATTGGCAATTCTAAGATAAAGTCGATAATATTACGAAAAAGGATTATCTTATAGAGTGTCACGGGTCTAAAGATAACGGTCTAATTCAATTAAAAGGCATGTTTGGTTAATGGAACAAGAAATATAATAGATAAACTTGAGTAGATGAATGATTCACGGATGTAATTATAACCGTTTTAAGAATGTTTAGTTGCTTAAAAAGATCGTCTATTATTCATAATGAAAAACCCTTTCGGCCTTTATCTTTAATTATGAAAATGCTTTAAGTGTAATCCGTGTTTGATGATAAGTAATATAAGCTTGCTAAACCAAGTTCGTTAGACATGTGGTTTAGCGTTAAACCTTTTTGTACTTGGGTTAATGTTCGTTTCCTTAGCCAATCCTCACAAGGCTAAGGTCTAGTTGCCATAGACAAACAACTTGGAAATCAACCATTTAGTCCGGAGTCTTTCGACCTATATCCGGAATGAATGGAGATCAAACGAAGATTAAAGAATCCAAGTCCAAGAACATCAAGCTTGTATTATTTATATCAAAAATTCATTCAAATAGTCAAGTTTGATCCATTATATCCATATAGTTCCTAACCAAACATGTTAAACTACTCAATAACCATAATAGCAACACATTGAACAAGTAAGATAGATCCAAAATTCATTTCATAAAAAGATGGAAACATGTTTCTTTACCAAATTTCAAGAACAAAGATCCAATCTAACAATTTCTTCTTAGAACAAAGATATAACTGATGTCTAGCACCTCCAACTTCTGAAATAACGGAACTTTGCTTGCTCTTCTACCCGGAAAAGATGAAGATGAAGGTTTTACCCTTCAAATCTTCCTAAGAACTTTCTTCCACTCTTAGAGAGTGAATTAGTGAGTTATATGAACTGATGTTGTTGTTGTAAGTGATATTTTCTTCTCCAAATCATGCTCCATTTATAGTGATGATTGGGAAAGCCAAAAGTTGCACAATTTATGATTTTTTTGTAACTGACACAGAAAGTGCGCCGTACTTGGATAAAAGTGCGCCGCACATCCCTAATAAATGCTTTGCATTAAACTCGCTGACAAGTGCGCCGCACTTGGTTATAAAACCGGCGCACTTGTGCCTCTGACTTCAATAGTCCCTCTCTAGATTCTTTTTTTGATGATTGTTAGTTGTAATTAACAATATTTACATAACAAATGACCCATTCTTTGCAATATTTATTGCGTTAATACATATATTTCTCGCATTTCTAAGGGATATTTTATGTATATTTGGAGCGTTATCACCAACTCATATGGTGGTTTGGTGGTGATCGAAACAACCATGTGGAGGTTTGGTTGGTACATTTTAACCGACCATGAGCATCGGTGGAGACCGGCTCATGTGGTTCGAGTTTTGGGCTTCAAGTCTTTGATATTATCTTCTAGCCATGAATTCTAAACACTTATTCCACCAAAGTCCTTCACAAGCATTTCATCAAAAACTTAGTGCGCACCATCAAAAATCACTAATCTTTTTATGTTTGAGGTTTAAAGATTAACCTTTATGATTTAAACATAATAGATTAATGTTTCAAAGCTAACATACCAACAATAATCATTCAAACAATCATAATAAATAACTTCTTGGGTGGTTTGGTTGAAGAACACGAGCCAAACACCCCTTTTTGACCAATTAAATCAACATTGCAATTAAATTCAAGTTAACACAATTCTAATAACATCATAATCTATACAAGCCCTTGATGAGATTGTAAACTTCACTTCAAGTTTTACAACTCTCCAGCCAGGGTACCTAACCGTTGTAGTGTAGTATAGGCAAGACACGGGGGGTTGTTATCGTTCTCTAGGGGAATAGGCGTTAGTAAAGGTCCTAATTGAATGTAGCTAAGAACTAGAGGTTGAGAGAAGATTATTTTGTATTTTTATATTTTATGAAAGTAAGTAAAATCTCGGGTTTTGAAGGTGGTTTATTTTAAACTACTAATTAAAACTAAATTAAACTAACTAAGATTAGGAGAACTCGTATGATGAGAGAATAGTGTTTACTTAATCATGTATGATCCTTGGTAGCTTCTCCTAACTTTATTGCCTTGTCAAACTTGTGATGTATATGTAGGTACTATTCTAATGCATGGCAAATTACACGAAAATGCCGTATACAAAATAACTAACTAGAGCAACGCATAAGTAAGGTAGTATGCCGACTATTACAAGGCCCCTAGTCTAGATAAACGCGTTTGTATTAATACCTAAAGGGGATCATCCACACACAGGTAATGTAGTATGAAGACTATTACAGGTGGAATCCTTTCTATGTAATCATGTCTCTTAGGATATCACGATAAAGGACTAAACATGCACACACATCAACAAGAGGCAACAAAGTTAAGATCTACATACCAATTCACATACAATCATAAGCAAACACTTAAAAGATCTAGCCAAGCATGTTCAAGATAGAGGAAGCACAATTATATATCAAACAATAAGACATATTGAAAGATAAGAGATAAAATAACTTCACTATGATGAATCAAGCAACCAGGGATAGTATAGAAGGGTTGGGAAACCCTAAAATGCTCCCAAAATCTGGTACACCTTGTTCTCCCACGAACTAAACCTTACTTTCTTCTATCAAAAGTGTATCTAAAAACGTAGAATTGAGTTTGTAAATATATAATTCAGGCCGCGACGGCGTCACCATTTTCCAAACGCCGTCGCCAAGCTAGGTTTCTTTAGGTCTTCAAACTTGACGGCTAATCCAGACGCTATCTCTATGATTCAGACAGCGTCCCACTTGAGTCCAGACACGGTCAGGGATATTCAGATGGCGTCTCTAGAGACTTGGTCTTGAATCTTCATCAATTTTCATACCCGTTAGCTACCTTGTCCGTTTTCTTCCCAAATTAAGCCCAAATCACATGTATTTCCACTAAATGTCTTCCAAATGCTAAAAATGCAAAAAGAAATGGTTAAGCACATAGTTAAGACATTTTTGCATGATTATAAGGGTAAAATAACCCTGAATAAGTGTATAAAATTACACCTCATCACATACCCCTACACTTGGGATTTGCTTGTCCTCAATCAAATAAGCTTTTCTACCTTAACAAAATACATATCGAGGGAATTTAACTTACTCTTTAAAGGCTTCATGGCACAACTAATTAGACCTCGTAACTAGAAGCACAAGAAAAATACACTAGCACCTCATAATAGGTTTTTGGGTTCTCTCTCTCTTGGTGTATAATTAATTATAACAATATGGAAATCGAAAATTTAACACTCATTACCTAGTCATAGCATATAAGTTACCATAGGCTTGATAAAGGATCATGCCTCCACCGCTAGCATAAGTACTAATAGTTACCATCAAAGAGGACTTTAAAGGGTTGTGATGTGTAATTATGTGGGATACATGTAAACGGAAATGGATGGAATTTAGGAGAGTGACATTTGGGTGGATTTAAGTGAAGTGGTTAGTCAACTATCTTATGGGAATACACGTTGGCGTGGTTGCTGGTCAAAGACTCGGACAAGATATACAAACTCTACATCAAACTCTTTCTTTTTCTTTTCTTGACTCTATATTGAACATAAATAATTAAACGAACTAATAAAACTGATAAACGCAAATGGTTGCCCGTACATTTTTTTCTACTTTTTTGTACACTTTTACCCTACCATTTGCAACATATAATACATCTTTGGGGATTATAGATCACCCCTACACTTGAACTTTTTACAGACTCGATAAGAAAACTAATCTAATGACCCGAATTGGTTGGATCAAAATAACATATGGACTATTCGGCAAACATATGGGTGTCTTGACTTAACTTTTCTTCCTTATTCTTACGCGAAATAAATACTACCATGAATCCCAATCGTCCAAAAACAATATATACAAGGATAAGGACTTAGAAACCGTGTACTCCAATAATTAACTAAGGGGGTAACAAAATGATGTACTAAAAGCGAGTACATGTAGGGTAGGCTAAGGTTTTGGGTGGCACAATTGGTTTAAGGGTATGGTTAAGGTTTCACTAGGGGGATCTCGCACTAAAAGTGAGTGCGAACAAGGGTGTGAGATAGTTATATAGTAGGGGTGACTAAAATAACAATTACAGGTTTTAAACATAGGTTAATCCTAGTGCCTCTTATCATTTAGCAAATATTATTTCTTAATACGCAGTCTCAGGATGCATCACTAAAGCATGTTCTAGAAGTTATATACTACCAGTACACTTATATAAGTTAATATCAATGCTAAGAGTTCCAGAAAAGGTTACAAGACCATACGTACACATCTGTAACAAAGATGGAATAGACAAATATGACTGCATTCATACCCTAACTCAAGAAAGCTTAGAGATATAAACTATCTTGGACATCAATGGTGGATACCCGAATTCATAAAGATCTAGGGGCGTAAACCTCACAATTTTGGGGTGAATTCATTTGAGTGGAAGGGTTTTTGTGCTAGTCTTATAATTCTCTATCAATGATACGCTCTAGCTACTTAGTTTCACCGGTTATGTGATGAAAATTTTAAATTTGGGTCAAAATTTCCCTTTACGATTTATGTTTCGATAGATAACTCATCATTTTAAGTTCAAGCAAAGACAAATGGCAGAATAGTTTCTAAGGCTTTAATTTCCCCCTATACTTATTTTGAACATTGTCCCCAATGTTCTACAAAGTACCCGTAAACAAATAAAGGGAAGAGAAAAGAGGGCGAAAGAAACCAGTACTCCCCTGGTTATGCTCAAATTTAGAGAAGAAATAATGATCCCTGCAAAATAGTCATCCAAGAATTGTCCTCATGAAACTCCTAAGAACTCTCGGGCTTCTCCTTATTAAATATAACCTGCAAATCAAAGACAAGGTGAAAACATACCTAGCATAAAATCAGTGAGAATAATATGTTATGACTCAACAACAGACTTATTATTTAAAAGATAAGATGAATATGTTAAAGTTATTCGTGGTTTACTACAGATCTTTGAGCAATGTACAAATTCCAAAAATTATACAAAAGGTTTAAAAACAAAAATAGAAATTTTCATGTACTGGAGCGGGGACGCCGTCTGGAAAATCCAGACGCCGTCTCCACTAACAGTAGAGAATTATTTTTTTCTCGTTCAAAATTTTTTGCACGCATATCCATTAAGTATTTCCTACAAAATTTTTACTGCAAAACCACAAAAATTATTAACACAAACAAATGACTCGATCATACAAGACGCAGATTAATCTAAATTATTTATCTTGACTTGTTTGAAAATTTGGTTCTTAAAACCATATTTTTCCCCTACACTTATCTTTGTAAAATACCTTTGAATGAAATTAAGACGAAGTTAAAAACATAGGAAAGAATGATCACAATAATTTTGAAACAATAGTAATAAATAAATAAAGAATTAAAACACACAACACTCCTAAAATGCGGAATTTAAAAGATTGGGTTGCCTCCCAATAAGCGCTTTTGTTTATTAGAGAGTCTTTTAGCTAGACTCAGAGTCGTATTCCTTACGTGACTCCTCCTTTCTGGTTTTCACTAATTCCACTACTACCTTTATCTTGGCCGGTTTGATATTCGGGTCCGAACTCTAGGCATTCTTTGTAGAACCCTAGTATCTTACTCATGATATACTCGACTCCTTTCTTCTTATCCTCATCATTCCTAAGGTAAATCGATTTCATATTTTGTTTCTCATCATTTGAGAGTGAATCATATTGTTCTATCTTATGAGGCATCTTATAGGCGATCTCTTCATTTCCATTTGTGAGCCTCACTACTCCTAATGATGAATCGTAAGTCATACCGGATAGCTCAACAAAGGGTTTTCCCAAAACAACACGTGATACCCTAGGATCAATAACCAAACTAATGTCTTCAATAATCATGAAATCCGAGACATAGGTAAAGTTCCCTACGAAGATATGCATTCCTTTAACTCAACCCGTGAAGTTGTTAAGTCCACTAGGGCTCTTAGGGTTCTTCCCAGGTGCAAGGCGGGCTGTCATTATCCAATTATAAAAACTTCTACTCATGATGTTCAAAGGAGAATCTAAGTCAATGTAGGACCTTTTGATGCGCACATGTCCTATGTTGCAAGGTATCTTAAGATTTGATGGGTTTCCTCTTTCGATGATGGGATCTCTTACAATTTTGGACAAATACGGGTTATGCATCAAGTACTTATGGTATGCAAGCTCACTACAAGTTAGGAATTTGTCAAAGTGGTTTCCCTCAAATTCCTCTTCTGCTAAATCATCATCCTCATTTAAGTTCTCATCACTAGGGTATTCGTCATCCTTAATGAGTTCTATGAGCATTACATCACTATCCATTTCTTTCTTACAAACAACTCAAGAATAAGATGATTGGGGTTTTAAGTTCAATGATTCTAAGATTGAGTTGAGTTAAAGAAATTTTTAATTAAGAACGAGGGCAGAACCTCAGGTGGCGGGTTGGGGTTGTCCGTTTTAGAAGGCTATTTTGAAAACAATTTTACAAACAAAGACACGAAGAAAATATAGACTACAAGAAAGCTAATTAGACAGAAAATAAAATCTTACTCGAAAGGATTTAAGTAAGTAGATCTAAGCTAAATAAAATCAGAACCTAAACTAGTTGTTATTCCCCAGCAGTGGTGCCAAAAACTTTTTATGAGGTTGTAAACTTCACTTCAAGTTTTACAACTCCTTAGGTAGGGTACCTAACCATTGTAGTATATTATAGGCAAGACACGGGGGTTGTTATTGTTCTCTAGGGGAATAGGCATCAGTAAAGGTCCTAATTGAATGTAGCTAAGAACTAGGGGTTGAGAGAAGATTATTTTTGTATTTTTATATTTTATGAAAGCAAGTAAAATCTTGGGTTTTGAAGGTGGTTTGTTTTAAACTACTAATTAAAACTAAATTAAACTAAGTAAGATTAAGGGAATTCGTATGATGAGAGAATAGTGTTTACTTAGTCATGTATGATCCTTGGTAGCTTCTACTAACTCTATTGATGTATATGTAGGTACTATTCCAATGCATGGCGAATTACACGAAAACGCCATCTATGAAATAAATAACTAGAGCAACGCACAAGTAAGGTAGTATGACGACTATTACAAGGCCCCTAGTCTAGATAAACGTGTGTTTGTATTAACACCTAAAGGGGATCATCCACACACAGGTAAGGTGGTATGAAGACTATTACCGGTGGAATCCTTTCTACGCAATCATGTCTCTCAAGATCTCACGATAAGGGACTAAACATGCACACACATCAACAAGAGGCAATAAAGTTAAGATCTACATACCAATTCATATACAATCATAAGCAAACACTTAAAAGATCTAGCCAAGAATGTTCAAGATAGAGGAAGCACAATTATATATCAAACAATAAGACATATTGAAAGATAAGAGATAAAAGAACTTCACTGTGACGAATCAAGCAACTAGGTATAGTAAAGAAGGGTTGGGAAACCCTAAAATACTCCCAAAATCTAGTACACCTTGTTCTCCCATGAACTAAACCCTAAGTTCTTCTATCAAAAGTGTATCTAAAAACGTAGAATTAAGTTTGTATATATAGAATTCAGGCCGCGATGGTGTCGCCATTTTCCAGACGCCGTCGCCAAGCTAGGGTTTCTTTAGGTCTTCAAACTTGACGGCTGATCCAGACGCTGTCTCCATGTTTCAGACGGCGTCCCACTTGAGTCCAGATGCGGTCGAGGATATTCAGGTGGCGTCTCCAGAGCCTGGTCTTGAATCTTCATCAATCTTCATAACCGTTAGCTACCTTGTCTGTTTTCTTCCCAAATTGAGCCTAAATCACGTGTATTTCTACCAAATGTCTTCCAAATGCTAAAAATGCAAAAAGAAACGATTAAGCATATATTTAAGACATTTTTGCATGATTATAAGGGTAAAATAACCCCGAAAAAGTGTATAAAATTACACCTCATCAGCCCTCAAGAAATTTTAACATCTAAACACTTCTAATTTTTTTATGAATCCTAAATAAAAAAAATGTTTGATTTTTCAAGATTTATGAAAAGATGATATAATTTCTTTTGCTAGTGTGTTAAGTAAATGATTATGATTGACTTTCGTGTTTTACCTTTGGATCAAAAATGGTTTCTTATTTGACTTGTGGTTTAGCCGATCCTAGAGAAGAAGAAAAAGGGGAGGAGAAATTTTTGGTGAATTGTGAGAAGTGTGTTGATCCCACTTGAATAGATCTTTAATTCCTTAGCTTGTGTAAGGTTTATTTATGCAAGATAAATCCTACACAACTATGATAGAAACTTTGTAAAATATATCAAAGATTATGCGAAATCTAATCTTTGATCACTAAGAAGAATATGCAATAGAACTGTAATTCTAATGAACACACAGAGTAACAAACAAAGCTTCAATATATTAATACGAATACTCTAACAAGTATTAGGGTTACAAAACCTTAAAGCTATAATAATATAAAAACAAAAGATTTCTAGATATCAAACTCTATGCCCTAGGACCTCCTTTTATACACCAAAGAGTCCTAGTAGATTTATAATATATTCCTAAAACTTAGAATATTCTCTATGATCTATTTTATAAATAACTAATACTTATCACATAAGTAATCTTAATCTCTAATAAATCTTTATCCTTTCTTTTGTCTTTATCCATTCTCTGACAGTAGAAACTCTTTCAGCAGTCTTAATCTTTCAGCAGTTGTAACTTTATACGAGCAGCATTAACTCTGAACACCAGCAGTAGTAACTTATACACCAGCAGCATTAACTATGTACAAGCAGCATTAACTACTTAGAATATTTTCTTTAATCTTCACCAGCGGTACTAACTTTACTCTAGCAGTACTAACATATACTAGCAGTACTAAGTTACACTAATAGTAGTAACTAAGTTACACTAGCAGTACTAACTACTTAGCATATTTTTCATTGAAGTTAATGAACAATACTAACTTTAGCTTGGTAGCAGTAACACAAACTTTAGTAGCAGTAACTCCAAGATCATCAAGAAGTCTTTTAATCCTAATAATCCTCCCCTAAACTTGATATTCTTCTTCAAAATCTCAAGTTTCTTTATTAAAAGCTTCATAATCACCAGGAGGATGCTTCCAAACACTTCATTCATTCTTGAGCTATTTTGTGATGAGCTTAAGAAGCTGGTAACAAATTTCATTCCAATGATCAGCTTGCAGCTTCCTATTTAGCATATCTGTGATTATAGGTGTTGTAAGAGGATATCTCTTTTCTACCAACATATGAATGTGCACATTTTGCTTCCTTAATAAATGTACTCCACATGAATCATATAGCTTCCAATCCAGTACTCTATAGTCTGATTTATTTTTCCATACATTATCCTCTACATGTGGTTCAAACATTGTCTTCAAATCTCCATATAAAACTAAATCCAAGTCCTTCGCTGGTCTTGTTGATCCATACTTTGCTTTTACCAACTTGTACAAAGTTTCCAAGTCTTTTTTGTCAAAACTTTTAAGCATATGACTGAACACTAAGTACATCTTTAAACTTCCATTAGCCCTGATTATCTGGTAATAGCTTTTCTTCCCTTCTTTATGAATCTTCTAGTCAACAATGCTTGCAGGCTTGGTAGCTAGAGGTATAACATCAATTGCAACTTCTTATTCTTCTAGAATGACCTCCATTAGACTTTGAAGTTCAGCTGTTTCTCTATCCTCATCTACCTTCTGCTTCTTGGTAGACTCTTGTTGAAGATCTTCTCCCGCTCTCTTAAAACTTCCTTCTGCTCTTGTCTCACTGCCTTTTGCCCCTACTTTACTACCTTCCACCAATTCTGTATCCATATCTACAAATGTGTTTACCCTCTTCATAGCTTTGTAAAATAACTTCTCCATATCATCAAAGCTTTTATTCTTCAACTGATTGTGCTTGTATCCAGCCATGTTTTTCAGATAAGTAGACATTGTTTTTCTCTTTTGAGCTTTAGTTGTTGGTTTGTTCCTCTTTTATTAAGCTCTTATAGCTGTAAAGTGTTTCTTTCTTGCTTCCAAGAGTTATACAAACAACTTGGACTTTTCTTTAATAATCAACTTTTCTTGTTCTTCTGCTTGCATTTATAGAGCCATTTGATAATCAGTATCTATCATTGCTTGCACATTATCCCATGAAACAATGTTAGCTTCTTCTTCTCTTTGTCTTACAAGCCTATCTTCTTCCTCTAATTCAGCTTGCAATTAAGCTTGAAGTCTTTGAGCAACCTCCTCATCATTCCTAATTTGATCTTTTCTTTTTGTTGGTTTCTTAGGCTCTTCCATGATTGCTTTACCTTTATCTTTTGATGGCAGTTGTTGAGGTCTTGTTCTTGTTGTAGATTCATTCTGCTCTCCTATCATAACCCCTTTGACTTTGGGTTTTGCACTTCTGATATCTATTAAAGTCTGACAATGAGTCAAATCATCATTAATTGTTGTTTTAGTTGGCTTGGCAGTACAAATCTCAACACTGGCAGTAGTAACTACTTCACCAGCAGTAGTAACTAGATCAGCAGTACTAACATCCTTTTCAGCCACATTAACCTCTTTTCCATCCATCTCCTATCCTGGAAACACTTCTTCATCATCAAGAACACCTGTATCAAACATTAGATCATCACCATACCTCCCCTAAGTTTCATCAACCAATGTAATCTCTGCATCTTTATCAATGTCATCAATTTTCCTCCCCTGTTTGGATGCATCCTCCTGATCACCCAAACTAGCTTCATCAGAGGAAATCACTCTTGCAGATCTACCAACCTTTCATAATCTTTTGAGCTTGTGAGTGCTTGACCCTCATTTCTTCTCTAACTTCTTGACTCTCAATTTCAAACTTGTAATCTCCTGAGCTTTAGCAATCTTTATGTTCTCCAGGTCAAGAACTCTTTGTTTCAATTTGGTATAAAATTCCATCAATTCCTTAAGTTTCATACTATCCTCATCACTTTGAGGTGTGTTAACTCCTACGAGCAGTGAATCATTGGATGTTTTAGACATATTCTCAAACCTAGTTTAAGCAATTATGTCCCTCATGGTTTCTTGGCACCTGGGACCACTACCTGAACCAGTTCCCTGGGGATTCGGTTCATTAAGTATTGCCTTGGATCAGGTATTATTGATGTTACCACTGTCCTGCTCTACTTCTAAGCTAGAAGCAGTAGTGGCAGCCCTCACCAAACTATCATCCATCTCCTCTTTGACAGCCTCATCTGCTACATGTTCAGTAGAACCACTAGGTTGAGGTACCTTAGTGTTCTTTCTTTTAGGCTTCTTAGGTTTTTGTGTCTTTTTAGGTTAAGAGGTTGATGGTTGAGTAATAGAGGGTGTGTGTTGGGGATCAGTGGGCATTGCGAAACCTTCACCATGTTCTTGTTGAGCTTGTACCATCATTGTAGGAAATAAGGGTGTTACTCTACCAAAAAATCCTTTCCCTACCCTTCTTATATTTCTAAAGATCTTCTTAGTGTGAGAGGGTGCAATATAAATTCCCTTGTGATTTGACATCCCTTCTAGTTTCTTATCCAAAAAGACTTGTATAAATCTTAGATACATAAAAAACTTTCCCACATTATCCAAGTTCTTCACCATACTTTTAAAAATGAGCTTTGAGAAATTAAACTTATGACTTGTTGCCAAGAAGTTAATTGCAGATGCTATATTACTACTAAATTCATTCCATGCAGTTGTTTTTGGACTTAAGCATTGTAAAACAATATGAATAAGGAATTTCCATTGTGGTGAAAAGAATGCCTTAAAGAAAGTGAGTTTATGTGAAACTTGCTCATACCCCATTAATGTAAGTTGTTTAAAGATGGTAGCATTGGGTAGACAAGCAACACCTTCAGCATCTTCCAGTTGAAGATCTCTTCTCACAATTGATTCAGTTATGATTATCTTCTTCCCATCCACTAGGGCTTGTAACTGTACTTCCCCATTGATAGTTTTAACCTTAGCAGTAGTCCAAAATTGCTCAATGCAAGAGATATATATAGTGGGGTTAACGGTTAATGCATATTTTATGGTATGAGCATTCAGAAAATCCACAATTTGCTCAAACCCATCACTTTTAGTGAATTTTTCCAAAAACACGACCAGATTATGAGTATCAGCGAACTTTAAGGTCGTCATTGTGTTGGGTTTTGATAATAGATGATGAAATTGAGTTAGAGTTTATGATTAGAGAGTATTTGAAAGATTGAAATTGATTAAATGAATGAATGAAACCCTTAATTGAAGTATTTATGAAAATACCCTCAACAGCATTAACGTTCGCCAACAGTTGTAAGTTTATGCCTAGCGGCATTAACTTTCAACAGCAGTAGTAAGTTTATGTCTAACAGCATTAACTTTCACCAGTAGTTGTAAGTTTATGCCTAGCAGCATTAACTTTCAACAACAGTAGTAAGTTTATGCCTAACAGCATTAACTTTCATTTCCATTCCAAACACTCTGTATATTCAACTCTCTTTCTATTTTTCAACTCATCACTTCTCTCGATTCTTTTACTCACCAAATCACTCTGTCTATTTTTAATTCATACAGCTCTCTTTCTGTTTTTATTCTTACCAATTCTCTCAATTTTTTTTCACCAAATCACTCTATCTGTTTTTAATAATAATCAATCTAACACATTTCAATGCTTTTTCTGCAAAATGTTAGTTCAAAAACCAAGAAAATACAAGCCATAGCAATTTTCTCAAATATCACAGTGTTAATTATACCAGCAGTATTAAGTATAACTAACAGCAGAAACTCAGCAGTATTAAGTATAACTAGCAGTACTAATTATATGTGGAAACCGTAGAGGGGGGGGGGTGAATACGTTTTCTATTAAAAAACATTTAAATCTTTGTATCAGTTTTTATATTCTCTTTCTTCGGTGGCCCATAAATATATGGGGCGCGCTAGTACATATGGGGGCGCCTATTTAAATGGGACCACTCCAGAAGGAGGTTTTCGCACTAGTTTTTTGTATCAAATCACCAATCAAGTTTGACGCTATATGAGAAGTGTTGATAATGGATTTACAACAACTAGCTCATATTCTACCAATATATCCACACTCACAATGTTTACTACAAAGAGCTACACAACCATGACTAACACAATTAATTCACACAATTCATAATGCACCATTGCAGTGTTAATGTAAAGCGATAATTCGTATAAAGACATAAGTAAAGAGAAGGTAAAAGAAAATGCAAACCGACACGATGATTTATAGTGGTTCGGTCACGAAGCTCCTCTTTGCCTATCCACTCTTGAGTATCCAACTCGAGAGTTACTTCACTAATCAACAAGCTCCCTTTCGGCGGAGAAAACCTTATAACGTTGCTTACATTATTTTCTGACACTAAGCTAGATGTCGAGTTCTTCTTCGGGTACAACCAAACCCGTTATGTTTTATGGCCCAACATAACTGTTTTTTATATGATAGCTATACTAGAAAGAAAAGAAAAATATTTTTTACTTTTTATATTTTATGATTTTTTTGGATTTTTGAAATTTTTTAACAAAAATGAAACTTTCGAGGACGAAAGGATCTTCAAATCTTATCAACAAACACAAAACGAGAGATTCGTTAACTCAAATCCCCGGCAGCGGCGCCAAAAATTTGATACGCTTTATAATATATACTAATATATAATATTTCCACAAGAGCAATTAAGAAAATTCCCTAAGGAAAATTCACTCTTTAAAATATATATATATATAATATATAATATACGTATGTTTACCGGAAAGTATGATTTCCCGGGTCGTTTTCCTAACGATTTGAGAAATTGAAACCTCGCTTGATATTGGAAACTGATTTGAATGGGTTCGAAGATTGATTGGGTTTTCTATAACTACTAATTAAAAACAAGCAATTAAAAACAATTAAAGCACTTAATAATTAACGGGAAACAAATAAAACGCGACCAATAAGCAAGTAAACTAAATTTAACTCCTAAAAATGTAAACTAAATTTCTAAACCTAAGATAGGACAAAAGAAAATTTTAGGAAAAAGAAAAACATTTTTTTGATTATTTTTGAATTTATTATGAATTAAAAACTAATTTAATCTAATTAAATCTTAAAAATAGCAAATTAAGTACTAAAAATTTGGAAAAATGATTTTTAAACTTAGAAAAGTCTAAAATAACATAAAAACTCAGAAAACTATTTTTAACTATTTTTAAAATTAAAATCCTATTTTTAAACTTAAAAATAAAAGCTTAAAAATGAAAATTAAAATCTAATAGGTGTAAAAATGATTTTACTGAATGTAAACCTAAAGCTATTTTTTATAAAACTAAAAACTATTTTTTTGTAATTTTTTAAAACTTTTTTCTATTTTTTATCTATTTTCGAAAATTAAAATATAAGAAAAATTATAAAAAATACAATACTTAACGAAAAATTATGAAAAATTAAAGGAAAATCTAAAATGTATCAAAGATTAAAGGAAAAATAGAAAGAAGGGGTCAACTTAAAGAATAAGCTCAAAAAGCTTATAATTAAGCTACGGCTTTTTTGTAAAATAGAAAATAAAAACGAGTATATTAATTAAAGTGAAGGAGAGATGAACGGATGAGCTATTGAAGCACGCTGGCAAACACGTATGGTCTATAAGCTGAGAGTCTTGGGTTCGAGGCTGGCAAACCCCATTTTTTGTATTTTTTTTATTTTTGCTTATTTTCAAAAACTAATTATTAGAACTTAAAAATGACTTAATTTTAAGCACTTTTTGTAAACACAACCTATACTGTAACTCACTAATAAGCCCTAAAACAGCTTATCAAAAAGCTGTTCACAGAAAGCGGGCTTTTGCCCTTGGTTTCACTTAAACAGCTATAAAAAAACTCAATTTAAGCTCAAATTGAAAAGCAAAAAGAGATCTAAGAAGCTTATGATGTATTTAAACTAACAATGAAAAGAAAACTTTGCTGAAAACACTTAACACTATCTGAAATTAAAGCTAAATACTGAAAACTAAGTATAAAACTTAAAAAGCTTAAAATTAAGCTAAGCTCAATTACTTAATTAAGCTAGACAGAAGCTAAGCTTTTCAGAATTAAATAACCCTACTATAAGCTACTCAATTAAGTAATAAAAGCAATTACTATAAGCTAAGAAATCAAAAATTTTAAAGCTAATCTAACCTTGCTACTGTTTTTGGTTTATTGGCTTCTTAGTGACTTTTAAGCTAAATTTTACCTAGGAATTTAAGCTAGAAATTGAAAAATAAGACCTATTATATAATAAGCTGTACCTACTCTATACCCTACTATAAGCTATAAGAAATTAAGCCCTAAAATCCTAAAGTAACTAGCCTAAAATTGACCCTAAAGTAACAGCAGTTCTAACTGCTGTTAGTACTGATGTACTTGGCCAAAGGCAAGCAACAATTGTGCAGGTTTCCTAGAGGGTTAAACCTGCACTAAACACTCTTGTTGAGTGTGTACAAACACAAAACAAGCAATAACCAAGCCTTAGATGGCTTGGTTCAAAAATTTGCACAAGTGAAAAACTATGTAAATTCCCCTGGTGCAGGAACACTAAAATAAGCTCAAACTCTTTAAATTTTTAAACACTAACTTGTGAAAACTCTTTTCCTAATGTTCTTAACTGAAATCAAAGCTGTCTCAAAAGGTTTGCACAAGAACTTTTGACGTTTGATAGTCAAATAAGCTTAAACCAAACACCCCTTAATAACATGACAAAATTCATTAAGACTTAAGAATTTGAAATCTATTGATTAATCCTTAACAACCAAATTACTAACAGCTTATAACCAACTTATTTAACATGATTTAACAACTGATTAAGCAAAATTCTAGGATCTACACTAATTTAACTAATATTTTTGGATTTTTTAGATTTAATGACAGAAACTAAAAATCTAAGATTAATAACTATAAAGCTTAAAACAGATGTAAACTAATAACTATTAAGCACAATAAGAGAACAAAAAGCACAATTAAGCAGATAAAATAAGCAAATAAGCAGTTTATACTATTAAGCAAATTTAAGTATAGAAAATTAAAGGGAAAACAAAGGAAACTTACTAAAACCTCTAGCTGAACAAGAGGTCCCAATGAAGGGCAGCTACAAGCTCTCCTAGCTTATGAATAAGCTAGGAGTAAAGTCCTTGGAGATCCTTCCATTTTAGATGTCCCTTCCAAAAGCTTTTGAACCCAAATTAAGCAAAGGTAAATAAGTACTTAAGGTAGTTTTAGATATTAAGTATGATTAAGACCAAGTTAAGCTCAAATCATGAGCTTAAAGACTCATGAGAGTTGTTGAGCTTATAGGAGCTTATGAGCATTTAGCTTAAAAAAATGAAAAAGAGAGAGAGCTATGTAAATACTGAATTTCATTAACAAAAGAAACTGATTACATTACTTTAAAAAGAGATCACAAAACATTTAAGGAAATTACATTTAGCTAAAAACGAAATTTTAAGCTACCTAAAAGCAACTAAAAAAACTAGATGTGTGTGTGTGAGGTGAGAGCCTATTTATAGCCGATCCCTGAAGCTTCTAGGTCTTGCTTGATGTTCACACTCTAATCAATCCCAGCCAATCATTACTTTAATCATTTGAGGGCTATTGTAAGCCGTTGGATCAAATGTGGATGCTCAAGGATTGCCAAGCTGTCATTCTCATGATGTGACAGCTTGTGCTAGTTTACTGAGTGAATGTAGTGCAAATTCCTCATTCCTTTGTGCTTTCTCCATAGCCACGTGGCTTTGATGCTTGGGTAGACAAATGAAAGCCCTTGATATTACAAATTTGACCCTGCCATCTTGTTAACGATCCCATGAATTGTCTAAATCACCCCTTAATTTGGAAAAGCCCTTTGATTTTGACTGTGGGTAAAGATGGGGACGACGGGTGAATAGTAACCATGGCTTCGCGCCTTTTTAAACTATAAAACGGGTAAAAGTTGTTTGAACTTTGGGAGAATGACACAAATGGTCCTTGTGGTTGTAGTGTAAAAGGTGTAGTGTAAAAAAGAGTTTAGGAAATAGCAAGAATGGCCCTTGGAGTTTTATGAAAAGGGGATTGGGCTAGGAATTGGGCTTTTGGATCCGGGTGAGGCCCATTTAGGGTTTAAGGGACTATTTTTGCAACTTTTGAAACTTGAAGGGCTATTTTGAAACATTTTGGGTTTTGTTGACTTCTGTTGACCAAGATTGACTGGAGTTGACTGTAGATTTGACTTTTTCTGGCTTTTGGCTTCCGGCTTTTGTTCACTCTTCCGTTCTTGTGTCCTTGTTTGCCCGTTTTTGACGGTTTTCATGTGACTTTTCATATATCCGTACCTGCACACACAGAACACAAAAACAAGTATATTTTTGCCATTTTTCACTGTGTTTTGGGTTTAATTGGGTCATTTTAAGTACAAACGGATATGTGTATTTTACACTTATCAAAATTCCCCAAACTAAACGATTGCGTGTCCTCACGCAATATCACATGCCTTATAACCAAATACCTCGAAACTTCCCCAAACTAAACCTTTGAAAAGTAGCAAAGATTTTTGTTGAGAGAGTTAAGAGATCACAAGTTATAAAACACCCGATTTCCCATTTTCAAAGATTTTTCTCTTTTTATGATTTTTCTTGATAATTAACTACCTAACTACAACTTATTTGTGTTGACATAATGTATTGTTTTCATTACCTTATTGGGCTTGAAAAAGCCCAATAACCAAACCAAGCCCAATAACATAAGCCTAAACCTTATTGGGCCCAGACACACTCAATTGGGCCCAATACAAGCCCAAAAGCCCAACAACAAAACCCAAGCCCAACAAAAGCCCACAATCCTTTTTTATAAAACATAAGGACCAAAAATGTAAATTTTAAAACTTTGTTTTATAATTAAAAATGAAAAAAATAAAGAAAAGGGGCCAAAAGTGCCAAGTTTTAAAAGTTGTTTTATAAAGAAAACAAAAGAAATTAAACACAAGGGCTGAAAATGCAACTTTTCAAAACTCCTCTTATTCTTTTAAGTTATAAACAGCAGGGACCATTTTTGCAATTTGCCCTAACTCCTTTTATTTCTTTTAGTTATAAAACGGAGGGACCATTATTGTCAATATCCAAACTCTATTATAACTAAAACTCGGGCTTAAACCAAATGAAAAAAGAGAAAGAGTTGGGGGGGCATTCTTGCCTCTTCCCCAATCTTCTCTTTTAAACCCTGCTAACAACCCTGCAACCCAACCCACTTGGCGCCAAAACCCAAACCACCTCTCCCCCTGTTTTCAAGCCAAAACCACTAACCCTAGTACACTCTACAGCTACCCCATACCCTTCCCCATTCCCCATTACCCCTATAACCTTTCCAGTTCAACAATACACAAAAACCCGTGCCCCTTCAATGGTGAGATTGTGTACAAGACCAAATGGAGGGCTAGGATTGAGTGTGAAGTGTCCTACTCTCACAACAAACACATCCCAAGTCAAAGAGAAGGAAGAGGGCTTCTATAAAAGAAAAGACAAGCAAGCCGAGCACCACACACCCTGTTTTAGTTTAAAAGTTTTTAAATTAAGTCTTTCTTTTTATTATTGTACTCAGTCCTATTTCTAAAGTTTTATGTTGTAATTTCTTAGTTTTTAATAAAAAGTTAAGAGTTTTCTTGATATTACCACTGTCGAAATTTAAAGTCTCATACAAGCTCTTTAATTCTGTTTATCTCATGTAAAAATGTGTTAAAGTTGTTAAACACTACTTATAATCACCTATTTCAGCTTTCCCTTTTTTAAAAATCAGCCAAAAAAACGTTTTTATATATTTAAGGGGGTGTTTGGTTTAGACCTAAAATGGGTCATATGGGTGTTGTGCATGGGTCAAATGCACTCAGCCAACTTTGGCTGAGTGTGCAGGCTTAATCAAGCCACTTAAACCCCCATTTTCAGTTTTAAAACAAGTTTTTATGTCCCTTTTGCTTTCTGTTAAAATTTGGATAAGCAAACTTGAGCTTAAGTGCTCAAGCTGCATAAGCAGCTTAAGCACACTTTTGTTGTGCTCTTTGTTGTGTTTCTAGCCAAATAAAGCCCACTTTGTTCTGTCTCTTTGGCTTGACCAAGTATTTGTCAAGTTTAGCTTTGCCACATTTTTTGAAAACCCTCATTTTTAAGCCCCAAATTCAGCATGTTCAAGTTGTCCTTATTAGCTTAAATTCTGAAAATAAGCTCAAATATAGCCCCTTTTAATCTGTTTGTGTTTAGTTTTGACTAAAAAGCTCTTGTGAGCTTATTGGGATAAGCTAAAAAGGCCCTTTAAGCCACTGCATAACCTCCCCTGGTGCTGAGCACCAGGGTTAAGCCCAATTTTTCTAGCTTATTTTAAACATAGCCTTAGGACCTTAGTGATTTTTAATGTAGCTTATAGGTGTCCCTCTTAGGTTTAGCAGCTTAAATTATAATTAGAATGCATATTTTAGTTACTCAATAATTAGCTAAAAGTCCTCTTTTTCTGTCTTTTATATAAAAAACTGTTACAGCAGCTTGTTTCTGTTATTAGCTTATTTTAGGGCTTAATTCTTAGTGACCTTAGCTTATTTTTAGTCACATAAAAAAAAAATCCCTTAGCCTATGACTTATTCCCCCTAGCTTCTAGCTTATTTTGTAGCTTAAATCCCAAAAAGAAAATCTAAAATAAGCTTTAATCTTATTTAGCCACTGCAGTTTTCAAAAAGCTAAGTTCTAGCTAATTTAGTTCAAATACCAGCAAAGTGCTTATTACAAAAAATGTTCCTCTTAAGCCCCTGAATAAGTTTGCTTTTATAAGTTTTGTCTAATAAGCTGTTGGACCCACCTTGTAATCGGGGTCCACTTCAGGGACCATTTGTGTAATTTCATCTTTTCTAGTTAACATTGTTAGTCCCTGTGGTTAGTAGCCTTGTTAACCGTAAAAAAGACACCGTTTGCCTGTTTCCCTTTTTCACTGTTAGTCCCTAAAGTAAACAGCAGTTAGTTTATTTAATTTAAATAATTAATTTATGTTAAAATCTAATTAGTTTAATTACTTTTTATAAAATCAGTAAAATTTGGGCATTTTTATATTTTTAGGATTTGTATCTTTTCTTTATTTAAATATTGGATTTTTTTTAGAGATTTATGTATAGTATATTTTTCTGACATTTTATATTTTTAATTTTATTTTAATTAGTTTTTAATCTTTAAAAATTCATAAAAAATCCAAAAATTAATAAAAAATTATTTTTCTTTTTTATAAAATTTTCTTTTGTCATTTAGTGTCTAGGAAAAATATAAAATTTAGTGTAGGCTTAATTTTTCTTAAATTTCAGTTTTAGACCCGTTTTTACCGGGTGCGTTTTACCGTTTCTTTTCGTTTAGCATTCAAACGACCTCCGTTTTAGTTCTAGTTTTCTTTATTTTTCAAGTTAAGTTAATTAGAATTTAATTTTGATTTTTAATTTAATTTAGCATTTATTTTTCTTAATTTTTAATATCTAGGTTTCCCGATACCTTATTCTGTTCCCCGTATTTAATTTAGATTTAATTTTAGGATTTCCTTATAACTAATTTTGTTTCCCGTAGTTTTTAAGATCCCTATTTCCTATATTTGTTTCCCGTAGATTAAATTAGATTTTATTTAATTAATTTTAGTTGTAATTATATCAGTGTTCATATCATATATTCTCCATCAGTCAATTTCTCTTCAAACCAGGATAATTTTCAATTGCAGCCTCGTTGGGACATACGACCCGGGAATATCTCTTCCGGAATCTTTTTATCATTGATTTGATTATATTTTATCCTTTTGTAGATTTTGACCCTTTTTGCCTTGGTTAAGGGCATTTGGTTGAGATCTGCATTTGTGTTATTATATATATATACTATTTGACGAATCAATTTTTGCAGTCCCAGTATCCTAAACCGAGTCCAAAACGTTATTTTGACTTGAGTTAGTAACATCTCTATTTAAAATTTTAGAAACCAAATTAAGTGTGACGAAATAAAATTAGGTTCACCGTAGTATAATCCCGAGCCAATGCCGGTTATGGACCCGATAACATAACACTTGTGTGTTATTTTATAAAACTTTATAAAATCAGACTAAAAGTGTTAAAATGCCCAAACTAAATTTTCTATAATAAAGGCTTATACTTTCATAATAACTCTTTTAAAAATTACAATCTCTCTAGTTTCTCTTTATTATTTTTTTTATTCTCTGTTTTATTTTTTTACTTCTCTTTTTTTTTTTTTCTCTTTCTTTATTTTTTTTTTCTTAATTTTTTTCTTTTTTTTTCTCTTCTTGTTTCTCTTTTCTCTTTTTATATTTAGTTCTCATTTTTTTATTCTCTGTTTGCTTTAGCTCTTTTTTCTCTTCCTCTTTGATATATTTTCCCTTTTCTCTTTTTTTTTCTTGTCTCTCTTTGTTCTTTTTTTTTTGTTTATTTTTTGTTTTTTTTTTTTTTCTCTTATACTAATATTATCTTTTCTTTTCTTTTTATCTTATTTTGCTTATTTCTTTTGTTTTTTTCTCTTTTCTTTTATTTTTTTGTTTTTTACCTTGTTTTTACTTATTTTTTTTCTTGGGGGTTGGGTGGTGGGGGTGTGGTGGGTGTTGGTGGGTGGTTGGGTGTGGTGGGTGTGGGGGGGTTGTTGTGGGGGGGGGGGGGTGGGGAGGTGGGTTTTTGTTGGGTGGGGGGGTGGGGAGGGGGGGTTTGGGCTGCGCTCTCCTGGACGACTCCGGTTGAGGTGTGCCGGGACGCACGCTTCCGACCGCACGTCATGTATCGCCGTTCTCAAGTAGAGTTGGTGGTTGTAGTATTGTTGTTGGGGGTGGGTGGGGGGGGGGGGGGGGGGGTTGTGGTGTGTTTGTGGGGTGGGGGGGGGGGGTGGGGGGGGTTGGGGTGGGTGGGTGGGGTGGTGTTGGTGGGGTGTTTTGTGAGGTGATGACGCCCGACTTGTAATTATAATAAAGTTTTACAAAACATTAATCTCGTGTTAAGGGCCACGTTTTCCATATAAATAAAATCCTACATACATTAAGTTTTGAAGAAGTTGGGTTTCAGGTTAGATTGAGGTTGCGTTTAAAAAGGATGTTGTTTAAAATAGCTAATGAACGTTTTTTGAAGCTTGGTTTTTAAATAAAAAGGTCTGGTTTTTTTGTGTTTTGTTGGTCGAGAAACGAAGGCCAAGAAAAAGGAAACAAGAGAGTCACGAGTTTTTTTATTCCGATTACTTACATCGTATAGCATTGTAAGATAGGCAGAATGCTAGTACTATTTTTATTTTTGCGATTCGATTGATTTTCGGTTATTGCATGTGATGAAATCCGAAGGATCTTGCGTCTGTTAGTTAGATTTTGTTTTTGGTTGATTGAGCGAGTTAGATATAGTTTATAGACTATCCTAGATTGTGTCGTGAATGATTTTTTGGTCAAAAATGGATTTTTGGCATGTTTCGTAACATATAAATCTAGGCAGAAACTTTGGCACGAAAAACGAGGTTCGAGATTTTGTAAAATCTAATTTTGGTTTAGAAAATATGGTGGAGGGTATTTTTACGATCGTTTCAGTAATTCGAACGCCCCGTAACTCCTAATAACGAAGAAGTTACGGCGAAAACAAGATTTAAAAGTTTAGAAAGTTCCAAACAGTTATTATAGTTTATTAGTTGCTGTCAGAATTTTAAATGGCCGTTTTGAGCACTTTCGAGTCCGTTTCGGCCTTCCGGTGAAACACGAAAGTTGCTCGGAATGACGTTTTACTTTGCAACAAGGCTTGCTAGTTTTAAAATCGAGTAATAACGGGTCAAAACCAAGGTCAATTTCTGCATTTTTACTAAAAATGTCATATTTCCTGCAGAAACTTGCAGGGGCATTTTGGTCATTTTCTGTCTAGTTTCGGGTCTCGACTAAAACTAAAAAGTTGTTCGTAATGTCGTTTTGCATAAAATCTCTTTTAATTCCGAGTCGTGAAAGTGTGATATAACGGGTCGTTTTGAGCGGGTCATATTTAATTCTATGTATATATATATATATATATATATATATATATATATATATATATATAAAGTCAAAGTCAAATAAAGTCTAACGTTGGCTCTTAAAAGTCAACGGGTTGATACTAAGACTTGTCGGATGTTATGAAAATAATAAACGTTACTATTATTACAAGTATAATATTTTAGACTTAACGATTGTTATGAGCGAAGAAGATTCTAAAAATAGAAACTTTTGAAATATTCGGATATAACACCGATACAAGTAAACGATAACCAAATTAAGCGTCGAATGTGCGATGAGATAAATAAATATTATTTTAAATATGATTAGAAGACGAGACTTACTAAAAATGGTAACTTTTCGAAAATAGCAACTTTCTAAAAATATAAAGTTTCCAAAAATAGAAAGTTTTTGACTAAGCGACGTATAAAATAAATGAAGTTTTAATAGTTGCGATATACGCACTATTCGATCGTAATTCATTGTATAGTAATCGAGCGACATAAATTATAGGTCGCGGTTGAGCTCGTTGTCGAGTAGTTTGTGATTGTTTCGGTTATTTGATCTTCGGCTTCGATCAAGGTGAGTTCATAACCTCTCGCTTTTAAGTGTTTTAAATATTTTTAAACCCGCGAGGGGGATACTTGCTGTTTTATGAAATGAGAACGCAATATGTTTTGATACTAAATATGATTCCATTCACTATTGAGTATATGCCTTTTATTGTGTGACCGTTAGTTGCCTAGTTGCAGGTGAACGCTAATGCATTAAATAGATCTATTGGGTTTGACAACCCTGTCCGAGGTTTGAATATGTTTGTGAGCACCCTGTAACGGACATTTTGTAGTTAGTATTAGGAGAAGTGACATACTTCTCGGACATTATTTTATCCTACGGGATGAATGTGTTAAGTTTTGGTACATGGGCTCATTTAGTTGGAAATCATTATTTTTATAACTTGTCTTACGAGCAATGTTATATGTTTTGTGGAACCAAATATGCGTTCAAATTGTTATGTGTAAACTCTATGAATTCACTCAACGTTTTGTTGACGTTTTTAAGCATGTATCCCAGGTATAGGTATTGAAGATGGCTTGGATGGGACGGAACGCGGATATCAAGGACGGTGACTCGGTGAACTTGTGTCAATAAATGCTAGAAATCTTTTAGAAATGAAGTCGTGATGTGACTTGTAGAAATAAATTTTCTACGATAGTTTTGGGACCTTTGTACTATGTTTCTTTTCAAATGAAATAAATGAAATTTATTTAACAAACATCTATTTATTAGTTGTTTGTTATGACTTGTGTGATTGTATCGTGATGTAGCACCCCAAATGTTGTATTCCGTTCGTATTTTGGGGGTGTTACAATAATATAACAATGTATAACTACTCTAATACTCAAAAAGCATAACTGAAGCGATTCGCCAATATTCAATTTTTGACAAAAACCCCAAGTTATGATTTTCACTTCTAGGAACTTTTCAAACCAAGGGTTGTTTAACTACATTGTTAATACAACACAAAAACTATTTCTTCATGCATTAAGACTCTTGAATGTGTATACGAAATGCTTAACTCATATGCATTGTTCGATTCATTCATTTAGAGCAATATCAAACATAGGTTGTGCATCAAGGTTTGCTTATTATTATTATTATCACTATTTTCATTTTGTTAGAGTCAAGTAAACCGCACATCTACATCAAGTTCATATAAACACACTTACATTATAGTTTTCACTTATCGAGTCATTGCCATTTATGATAATTTCTCATTGAAATCACATTAATTTATCTAGATAAAAAATGTCATATGAAGACTTTTCTAGTCGAACTATACATGAAGAAAGAATCATTGATAAACACTTCAACACTCAAGTCAATCTTGAAGAAATCTTATCTAAAAATGGCTTTCAATCCTTCTATCACTTAGATGGAAAGATTTACCCATAATTTCTTGTTGAACTCTATCGTTCCTTTCAACTCTATATATTGAACAATGAGTGGTTTGTCTCCTTCAATATATGTGAAGAAAGATTTATTTTTACTTTAAAGGAATTTGGATTCCTTCTAAATCTTCCTTACGAAGGACACTATTTTTATATCAATGAATGGTTGCTTATATCCATTCTAAACTACAATAACTCATGAACAAACGATCCATTTTTCACAAAACTTGATCATCCCACGTCAATCATAACTAACATAACCATGAGAAGACTTAATGGAGAAAAATACGACACGCTCAAACGAAATTTCCTCTACACTAATGAAGAGTCTCCTTATCTCAAAACAACAGAAATTGTTATCAGAGAAAACATTCTTTGTGACAATGGACCTAAAATTCAATTATCCACTTGTGGTGCATACATGCTCTATTGTATCACTACTTCCACTCCATTCAATCTAGCATTCTTCGTGGCCAAACGAATGCAACACTCCAAAAACTCTCCTAATGAACCATTATCTTACAGTCTCCTTCTATCTAAACTCTTAAAATTATTCAAAATAACTTGTTTCTCTCTCAAAAGTAAACAGTTCATCTCTTTTCATCCCTCTGTAGATATAATGAGCAAATTCTCTCCTAATGGTGAAATCATCAATGATTATGACTGTGCTCTCCATGATCATCACAATTATGATCATTCTCAATGGTAATTCAAAACAAATTTGTATTAGGATATCTTGAAATTTTAACCAAACTACGTTAACTTAGTACATGTAATATTAATAGGATAATATGAAAGTCTATTAGATTCTGTGTAATAAACTTCATGGGATTATGATCTATCTACAACATTGCTTGCATGATAATTTGTTTTGTGTTTTGGGTGCAAAATGATGTTCTGATCGTTTTTGTTGATATTTGCGACCCACGGATCCACCATATGGTAGATTGGACTATTGCTTTGGTGGATCTGTGGCTCATCCAGGCCAGGCGCCAAAATTCGAATTTTCTTGATTTTTAACTTTTTCTACTTTATCTTATAACCATGCTATATGATACTATGTGGGATCTGAAACTTTAGAATATAACATGTTCTCCATATAATCCAAGAACCATTATACAATTCATATCACCACTTTCTCCTTATAATCATCACCCTCAAACACCATTTTCTTCACATTTTCACCTCATTTCTCATATAAAACCTTACTAGTTCATAGCTTTGACTAGTTCATCCAAAACAAATTCGCCAAACTTCAAAAGAAAAACCGCAAGAATGAGTGTCAAGTATCAAAACTATGTCAACCTCACATCCTTAAGTGAAGAACAACCAAATGAGAGAACTCCTTCACCACCTCCTAGAAAGAAATCACGCTCACCACCTCAAGCTCCATCAAAATCAATCTCTAGCAAAAGCACACACTACACCTCTTCATCATCACCAAGTGCGTCTCCAACACCAACCTATGTTGCACCACCACCTAAACTTTGTTTTGTCATTCCGATAAAACTTTTACCTCAAGAACTTCCTCCACTTCAAGTGTCACCAAATGATCCTTATGTTCAAACCATGGATAATTGTTGATCCCAGTTAACTTCTAATGATTGAATTCCTTAAGCTTGTTTAAGGTTTAGTTATGCTAGATAAATCTAACACAACTTAGTTTAAGAAACTTTATTTGATAATACAAAAGATTATGCGGAATCTAATCTTTAATATACGAAGAATTCTTCAGAAACACAAAACAATATAATTTTAACAATAAAAGCTCTAATATTATTATTACAAATAATACTAATACTCTCCTAGTATTAGGGTTATCAAACCTTGAAGCTATGAATTATACGACTAAGATACATAAAACTCTATGCCCTGGGACCTCCTTTTATACACCAAGGAGTCCTAGTTAATTTACAATATATTACTAAAACTTAGATTATTATCAAAGATCTATTCTATAAATAACAATCCTTATCTCATAAGTAATCTTGATCTTCAAGCAATCTTTATCTTTCAGCAGCTGTAACTTTTAGCAGTGGTAACTTTGTACCAGCAGCATTAACTCTTAACAAGCAGTAGTAACTTATATACCAGCATCATTAATTGTGTACAAGCAGTAGTAACTACTTAGAATATTTTCTTCAATCTTCACCTGCAGTACTAACTTTACTCCAGCAGTACTAATATACACTAGTAGTAGTAACTAGCAGTACTAATATACACTAGCAGTACCAAGTTACACTAGTAGTACTAAGTTACAC